>VFFE01008089.1:183513-204239 GCA_008921705.1 Burhinus oedicnemus
GGGATGGGGTCGCCCTCCCCTGGTTGTGTCCCCCGGGCCTGCACCCTGCCCTGGCCTGCCCGTGGAGCCGGAGCCTCGCAGGATGTTGGCTCCTTTGTATGTGGCTTTTCCTCTCTCCAGAGAGGGTGGGAAGTGATTATTTAGGGAAAGGGACTGTGCTGAATCTGGTATTTAAAATACCTTTTTCTTTTTCTTTAGCAAAGCTGGTGAGGATGAATCTGAGAAACAGGAAAAATACCCTCCTTCTGCCCCCACCAGACAGGAGCTGACTTTAGCTGTTCCTAAGGCAGCCAAGAGGAGAGCTTTGCGGATGAGAAGCAGCTCTCCTGTGGAGCTGGGCCACCAGAGGCCTGTGGCTCCTGTTTGGTGGCTGGCAGAGGGGAACTGCGTGAGGCTCTTGGAGCTGGAGGGGGGCAAATAATGTGAAGTTGTGGGGGTGTTTGGGAAGGTGTCTTTTCTTTTGAGGAATGGCTTGTGGTCTGGGCAGCATGGGGACCTGCTGTTTTAGGTGTGTTTCTGAAGTTAAAAACCGAAGTTTGTTAAACCTCTTTCAAGTTATCATTAGCCTCTTTTAAACAAGCTAGAGGTAATGGGGACCCAGGTCAAACCGTGTGTAAAATGACTGCAGGCGTGCGAGTGGTTTGCACCATTGTGTTTGGAAGTTGCCATTAGTTAACTAATGCATTTGTTTTCCTTTTGTACAACAAGTGGTTGGATATCTGGAAATGAATTCTGAGGAGTGTGTAAGTTCATCTGCCAACTGGACTGTCCCGTCAGCCTGCTGCACGCAGCGTGCCTCCATCTCCCCACTGCCGGCACAGAGGTTTAAAAATTGGGACTTATATAACAGATTGGAGAAAACGTTTGGTGTTTGCCAGTGCATCTGAAAAAGAATTGCTGTAAATTAGGGCAGGAGGCCTCCGTGGGGATGCTGTGGAGAGGCCTTCTCTGTGGCAGGGTAGGTTTGACTGCTGTGAGGAACTTGCCAGAGACTTGTTGGTTTTGCTTTCATTCGGTGCACTACAGGTGGGAGTGTTGTTTGGTGATGATTTTATTGCCACTTAGCACCTTTTGGGGCTTTGGATGAGTTGTAGTCTTGTGCAGATGAGGGATGGTCTTAACCCCAGCTGCCTGGCTGGTGGCAGCTTCTCTCAGTCCGTGGTGGTATGCACGCTTGGGGAGCCCCCAGTTCCCCCCAGGGGAGGTTGTCTCCTTTGCTTATAGAAACGGCTGCCCTCCCATTTCAGTCTGTCTCGGGATTTGATCTCCTCGTTAGCTTACAAATCCATAAGGCCTTCTAAATCAGTTCTGTAGTTTCTTTGTGAAAACAGCTGCCGCTCTGGTTTGCACTTGCATCAAAACGACCGGGGTGCAGTTGGTGGTGGTTTGCTGGGGAGACTCTTTTTTTCTGGGCAGTTTCTCTGGGTGCACTGAATGGAACTCTGTGTTCCTCCCCTTGCAGCGTGGTTTGTGTTTGGTTTTCATGTTGCAGCACTCTTCAGAAGAGCGAGCGGAGAGGAGGAAGTTGGCACTTGCAGTTCAGCAGGTTTCTGGATTCTGCCCTGCGAGCGCTTCTCTCCGCTGGTGTCAGTACGTGGAGAGGCTTCGCATCGCCTCTTGTTTTGTATTCTGTTTCCGAGCTCCTGTGCAGCCTGAGTGTTGTCAAAACTGTTAATACGGGAGTGACTCAGCGGATCAATGGGAATGACATGAGGGTTGTGCTTACGGACAATCAGTATTTTTCCCCCCACCCCCTCCAGCCCACTGGGCTGGAAGAGACGGTGTCCGAGAGCAACTGCCAATAAACATGTTTACTGGACTCGGGCCTGACTGTGCTCTGTAGCCTTCTCTCCCCCCCGCCCCCCACCGTGGTTTTCCTAGCTAAGAGGAGCTCTGATGAGCTGTGCCGGAACAGCAGTCCTTGCTTTGGCTGGTCTATCCAGGTATGTGCCTAGCCTCCGGTCTGGGGGCATTACAGGCTGCTAAAAGGACCAGTCATCGTATGAGCCAGTCTGGGTAGGAAGCTGTTTATCTCTGCCGTTTGGATAGGGGAACTGCAGCACGACAGGCGCTACAGGCTTGTCTGAGGTGGTGAGGAAGCCTCGGGTGAGCAGCAGCCCCTGCTGTGCTTTGGCTCCTTCCTGGGGGTGTGCAGAAGAGGCGCAGACCTGGGGGCTGTGGAAGAGACGCTCTCCTTTAGCTTGGCAGAGCTGGTTAACACGGGGTTTGGTCCCAGCATGCGGTGGCCTGGTTTGCCTCGCGTTACTCCTGTGACTTCCAGCTGCGTCAGGAGTCAAAGCCTCTTCTGCTGAGAGGGGAGAGACTCGGGTGCCAATGCAGGAGCTTCCTTCTTGCGCTTTTTGCTCAGAGCTTGTGGGAACAGCTCTGCCCACAGCCCTGTAATTGGGCTTTGACTAGGCAGACTTGGCTTGTCCTGGGTGCGGTGAGAAGCTGTGAAACTGAGCCTCCTTCCTCGGGCCCAGCTGTGGCGTGGCTTGGAGACTGCTTCGGTCCTGCTGTACCCTGTGAGCCAGAAGGGGAAGGAGGGGGAGCCGGTCTCTCGGCAACTCTGGGATTCTGCCGGAGAAGAAGTTATCTTCCTGTTAGAAAAGCTGTGTGCTTATAAATAGTCTTGGGTTTTTATTAGAATGGATGTTTATACCTCCTACTGGCGGTCCATGTCTCCGGTAGGTCCATCGCTGTAGAGAAGAAGCAGGACTCAGTTGTGAGGAAAGTGTAAAGGTGACTTTGCTGGGACAGCTGAATGCAGAGTATTCGGGCTCTCTGTCTGGCTCCCAGATTCACGTTAGCTGGCCTCCATCTCCTGGGGAATTCTCCTAAATCCCTGCACAGGCTGCAGCCCTTCCTGTTGGACAGCCCCCCCTCGCATGTTATGTTGATGTGTTATTCCTAGTAACTGGCTTAAATAAAAGCTTACTGCGGAGCATGCATCGATCTGAGATGTTCCAGGATACCTTCTGCCATGTCTTTACTACGGTATCAGCTGCCGGATGGCTCTCTGGCAGCCGGGGTGAGACACAGGTCTGCCCTTTCAAGGCTTGTCTCAACCCGAGGTGCTCAGAGCTGTGATCCCCACCGCTCGCGGGTTCCACCAGCCCTGCTGTGATGGGGAGGGAGAGGTGGTACAGCACACACTGGGTGCAAGTGCAGTGTGTGTAAAACCACAGAACATCTGTCTGTCTTCCGCTTGCTGCAATGGTAATGTTGCAGCAGATTGGTGTGCTCATTAAGCGCTGAGGGGATCCCATGCTGTGCGATTTAGGAAATGGTTCTTCAGGTAAGCTGAAACTTGTAGGTAAGACTTTGCAGGGTGTTTTAAAATGCGATGTGGAGCAAGGTGTTCATGATTTCTTTCACAGCTCGCAATAAGGAGAGTTTGCTCCTGGAGTAGAGGAATTCAGTTAGTTCTTGAAAGATTTTAAATTGCGTTCTTTGGTTCTAAAAAGGTGATGGAGAAAGGTTCGCACTGTGTCCAGGAAGATTTCCCAGTGTCCATGAAGTCTGTGTTTTACCAGAACGTTGGTGACAGTCGCACTTTCCAAGCAATACCCTGCAGACATCTGCCTCCACTGCAGTCAGACCCCTGTCACTTAAAAAGTTGCAGCATAAACATCCTCACATGTTGGAAATGAAGGTCTTGATGTCTTGAGGCTAGTTCACCTGTGACAGTAAAACCAAGTGCTCTCATGATCTCATCTGCTAAAAAGACTTGCGCTAAGATGGTGACGTGAGGGAAGCCTGGAATTCCCTCCTGCGAGGTCCTGAGGAGCTGAGCCTCAGGCCTGGGAAGGGTTCCCTGTGCTGCAGGCTGAGATCTCGGCTTCCTCTCCAGCATCAGACGTTAGGGAGCAGAATAGAGCCCCACCGCTGTCTGGTAGGGACGGTGCTTTGAAAGAGAGCTGGGAAGTGCTGTGTTTTGTTTAGTGTCTGTGGGGCGGAGGTGGCAGTAAGTTGAACGTGACAGCAGTAGCTGGGATGAGCCAAGACACTGTTGCAGCCAGGTCTCGGAAATAAGGTGCTCGTTGGGTTCCCAGGGTGTTTTGAGACACTGAGAGTCTGGAAGAAAGAAGCGTTAATTTTTTTAATCATTCAATTTTACATGTCCACCAACCGAAGAGTGTCCTGTAGGCCTTTGTTATTTAATGTTATGTAATGTTTTTTAATGAGGGAGGCCTGGCTTTTGCTTTCCAAATGGTGAATTAGACGGTTGGCAGGTGATGCGCAGGCTTTGTTAGCCTGAGAGGGATCTTCTTAAGTTAATAAACAGGGGTTAAGGTTGGTCTTGAAGTTGGATTTTGTGAAGCTTTCCTTTGGAAGAGCTTTGCAGCTGAGCAGAGCTGCGCAGGAGGAGTGGTGTTGGGAGGGTTGGTGGGTATCCTGGGAGCGTGGCCACCTCCCTGGGGATTCATTCCCCTTCCCAGTTGGGAGGCTGGAAAGTCTTGCTAAGGATGGCTATTGCCTGGGTGTGTGGGGCTGAACGATTGGCTCCAAAAGGTCAGTGGTAATCTGACTTAAAATCAGAACGGGTGTGTAATGGTTTTGTACTACTTGAAGCTCCATTCTTACAGACTTGTCGTTGCCTGATGTTTTCTGGTAGAAAATCTTGCTGCTTTTTGCTTTTGCGATAGCACTGAGGTATAAACAGCAAAGCAAGAAACACTTTTTCTTTTCCTTTTTTTAGCATGGGCTGTTGGCAGTGATGAAGTTTATACTCTCTGTCTGGTTTCCCCGGTGTGATGCAGGGAGAGGATGGTGCTTTCCAGCACCTTCTGTGCCGAACGTGTGGGCGAGGGGCAGGCTAAGGCTCTCCTGGAATCCCCCCACCCCCAGCTATCCTGATTTGTCTTATCCCGAAGGCGATGCAGGCTTGAGTTGAAGCCTGGCTTTTGTGTTCCCAAGTACAGAGAATATTAAGGACACGACTTAGAACAAGCGCTGGAAGCGGAGGTATGGTCTGTATGTTGGAAGGGACTGCTCGCAGCCAGGAGCTGAGGAGCAGCAGTTGCCTCTGGTGGGTGTGGGGTCAGCGTGCCATGGGACAAGGCACCGGAGGTGTTGATGCTGACAGGTACAGACTAGTCTCTGCCTTGAGCCTTGGGAATTCCTGCACCAACTTGCTTGCTGGAGCTCATCGCTCAGTGTGCTTCAGCGGCTGGGGAAGGAATAGGAAGTGCGTGGAGGGATGGAGCTTTAACATTTCCTCCAGGGTGACTTGCAGCTGATTTTAAACCCATGCTGGGGTTTATAGGGGATCCTGAGAAGAGATTGTCGGAGTCCCCAGCAGGTTCTTCAGCCTGAAGTAGTAGGTTCAGCCTGAAGTAGTAGGTGTTTTGGTGCAGGGAAGTGAGTAGAGAGAGGAATTCCAGCACAGCAGACTGTCACGGCTCTCCATCTCATGCGATAGCAGTGGATGTTGCCAGGGAGCAGCTCTCTGCCACTCAGGCCCCTACTCTCCCTCCCAGACCTGCTGCCTGGAGCGGGAAGAGCTGAGCAAGGCGCTCGTCGGGCTTATCAGGTTTGTAGGTGCCAAGTTCAGGAGAGTGAAAGGGAAGCTGGTTTAACACGCACCATGCTGAATTCAGCTGGATATAGAATAAACACTGTGAATGTGAGTTGCTGTGCAGCATGCTGTTCAGGCACACCTGTGCTGTGTTGCAGTAACCATTCTCTAGCTAAAGCTCTCTGGGTAAATCTGTTGTGGCATTTTGCCACGGAGAAGCGGTGGGCAGACCCCTTGCGTTGGAGCAAACTCTGGCTTCAGGTGGTTTTTGGCAGGGGCTCCTTTGCCTCGGCTGTGAGGCGCAGACGCAGGCCTGCCTTCAGCAGGAGGTGTGTGAGCAGCATGGTGATGGAGCAGCCCCGTCTGCCGATGGGTTTGGCTCGGCAGCGACGGGGCATCGCAGAGCTGCTTTGGGGTGAGGCGAGGCCGGCTCTGCGGGGGCTTTGGCTGCTCGGCGCTGGTTGCAGAGTCATGATGGGAGCTCTGCTCCCCTCCTCTGTGTGGAAAATGCCAACAGCGTCCCAAAGCCTGGGTGCTGCTGTGCTTCATGTGTACTGACCCTACTGCATTTTTTTTTTTTTCTCCTCACTCTTCCCTCTCACCTTGCCGAGATATTTTCTTGCAAGAGCTAGCATGTCCGTCAGGGAGCTGAGCTGCCTGCATAGCAGGAACAGCCTAGAGCATCTTCCGCACCGGAGAGATTGGTTTGCCAGGAAGGGCTGGATGGAAAGGTGGGTGCCTTTGAGAATGGAGGTTGTGCAGCCAGAGCTGGGGGGACAACGGGTGCAAATGCCCTCACTGCAGTCTGGATGGCACCCATGGTTCCCAGCAGGTCTCCTCTGTCTCTCCGTGTGTATATAAGCACAAACCTGGAAGTGAGACTCAAAAATAATCCTGTGCGCAGCGCAGAGGATGCACTGCAGCGGGTTTGGCTCGGTGACAGCAGACACCCGAGGTGTGATAGTGCACGAGCAGGGGACAGTTCCCACTGCTGGTTGTGGTCCTGGCAGGGGACATGCAGAGCCCGAAATCAGACTTCTCCTGGGAGAAGAGTGTAATGCTCAGTGCTTTGCTCCTATTTTTGTTGAGAGCCAGAAATCAAAGTCCAGAGCGGTGCTTCTCCAGCCAGAATCATTGAAAGCCACTTGCTGTTGTTTTAGGGCCAATATTTAACTTGTGCCTGTAATGAGGAATGCCTGTTAGAATCTAAATATTTGCCTTAAGGAAGAAGTTTGAGGGAAGAATGTCCACTGCTGGGGGGATTTCAGGAAATAAGTTTAAGTCTCTGTATTTACAGGTCTGTGTAAAACGGCCTATGTTCCCGCTCTGGCAGGTACTGAGGCTGCTCCGGCTGAGCCGCAGCGCGGGAGCAGCCGGGAGGAAATGTTTGTGTGCTGGGGCGGCTGGAGCAGGCAGCGGCGCAGGGTGTGTCTGCTCGCACAGCCCCAGTCCTGCGCTCCCGCTGCCAAGCAGGATTTAAAGGCACAGGTTTGGAGCTGCTTTCCAGCTGGGGATGGTGTGGGCGGCCAGGCTGAAGCGTGCGTAAACTTCCTGATAAAAGCAGCTTATTGGAAAAGAAAAGCTCTGCTGCTTTTGCTTTCTCTGTGGTCTTTGGTGGCAAGAGTTCATTAGCTGCGAACTCCTCTGCAGTGGATCCTGCTCATGGCAGGATTTCCCATTCCCTGGACCTGCTCGATGAGGTGCTTGTGGCTTCTCCTGTTCTCTCTCACCTTTCTGTGTGATCCTTCTTGCAGTGTGCCACAAACACCGTTGCGTGGCCTCTGGTAAGCCTGTAAGGGTGTTTGTCACCGCTGATCAGCGTTGAGTTTGTCCCACGTTTCTGGGCAGAGAGCGGCTGTGTGGAGCTGTGTGCTGGGATGCCAGTGGTGTACATTGAAATTCAGGTCAGGTTATGCTGGTGTCTCCTCACGCTCTATGGGCTGGTCGTGGTGCGTGAGGGCATGGCGATGGCGAGGAGCCTGGTCCTGTGTTCCCAGCTCCATAGGAGGCCTTAGGTAGGTCAGGCAGCCCTCTCTGCAGACAGGACAGGTTAGTAATTTTGGGTCTGGATGTGAAGTCTGGGCTTCCTTAGCTATCCTCTGCCCCGACTTCTTGTGCTCTGTGCTCTTGGTTGGATGCTTTTGGCCCTCCTTGACTATTTTAGCTTGAGTTTTGCTTAGATACAGAAAAGAACATGTTTTCTCTTGAAGCAAAATCAAAGGCACGTTGCTGTTTGCCAGCCAGCCCAAGAGGAAGGCTTTGCCCGGGCTCCTGTGTGCAGAGTTCAGCCCGGCTCTGAAAGGTTGAGAACTTCCTCCTTCCAGTGTAGCAAAGGGCTTGCAGGCAGCCCCCCATCCCAGCCTGAAGCCCTGCTAAGGAGAGCCAAGCCCAGCTGGAGCATGGCTCTGGCTTTTAGCGATGGGTTTGGCACTGGGGAAGCAAAGGCTTTTGTCAGAGTGAGTGAAAGCCCCATCCAGCTCAGAGGATGGTGTGGTGCTGGAGTTTGGGGAGGATCAGGGACTGTATAGGAAGATGGCAAAGTGACTTTTTCCCCTTCTTTGCATACTCTGCGGGCACCTGGTACCACCTGTGATGGTGGTGCTAACTCAGGGGTGATGACTGAGCTGTGTCTGCTCAACACAAGGGCTCTGGCAGTGTCCACAGCCCAGCCCAGAGCCCCTCTGTGGTTGCGTTCCCAGTTTGAAAGGCCGTAGAGGGGCTGGTGTTCCAGAGCATGGCTGGCAGCCCCTCTGAGGACTCACCCATGGGGCTGTCTGCAGTTGGGCACCCAACAGCACTGTGCAGCTGTGGGAAGTCTTGGTCCATTTCCATAATGAGCATTGATGGGTTTAGGCCTGCAAATTGGCTGCATGATGAATGAGGGAGCCAGGGGAGCTGTGTCCTGTCTGCAGGGACTGGAAGAGGTGATGGGAACTAGAAATGTGAGTAATTAACTCAAAAAAAAAAAAAAAAAGTTTGGGTTTTGGATGGAAGTGTGTACTAGAGAAGGGTGAACGTGTGTTGGCTGGGGTTTCTGGGACAAATCAGAGAAGTTAGAGCCCAGAAATGAGAGAGAAGGGACGGTTTGTTCGTGTAAATAATGTTCCAGGTATTAATAGCAGCAAGATGAAATGGATCCTCCTCAGGGGGTGTATCCTGCATGTTCCTTCATGTAGGTGATCCCTCTGACTTTATAAATTGAGCCCCTTGTGTAGGGCTCAGAGAAGCAGGTCTTGAACAGGTTGGGTAAAGGGAGGAACCGGCGAGGTCGCACCAGATCTGCCTGTTTGAAAGAGTCTTTTGGAGGAACCCCTTGAAAACTTTCCTTTCCCAGCCTGTAGCACCTCTGTAGCCCTCTTTTTGGCTGTAGCCACTCCTGTGGTGTTCCTGGTTTGGTCCTGGCCTTCTGATCCTGTGCAAAATACACCCCGCAAGTGGGGAACCAGGGAAGGTGAGAAACAACCTTTGGAACATGCCTTTCTGATGCAGGGGTTGGTGGCAAACCAGACTGAGTCCTTAATCCACAAAGCTGTCACGGTACTTAATAAAGGGTTGTGAGTCTGATCCTCTACGTGAGGGATGGAGGAGTGAAAAGATGCTGAACAGATCCTGAATTTGTGGTGTGACCGGGACTGGGATGTAGGTCTCTGGCCCCTCTGTTCTGAAGCTTATCCCTCCCTGCAAGCCAGCAGACTAGGGTATTTGTCTAGGTCTTAGGAATTTGGCTGAGTTAGTCCCAGTTAGCTGAAAATCACCCTTCTCTATCCCTCTTTTCTTCTGTGAGATCACAGAAGTGTTAGATTTTCATGTTGCTTTGCTTCCCCATCTGTAAAATAAGCAGGTCGCTTTTCTACCTTTGAGAGGTGTTGCAAGGAAAAAATGTGTAATGGATTGAGTTGCTTGGTCTTGTAATAGAGGGGGTGGGAAGATAAATGCCTCATGGATCGCTCGTTGCTTCTCTGAAGATGCTGCTGACACTTGCATGTAAGCTGATGGATATTGTCGTGCCACAGAGCATCCCTCCACCCCAGTTACTCTGCAGGAAAGATTAATTGCATGGTGCTACTCTTTCCTCCCCACGGTCTGGGCTGTGGGTCCTACTTGTGGTCCTGGAAGGCTGTCTCTGTTGGGTGACTTGTCCCTATCGGGGTGGAGAACTGCGTATGTAAGCCAGGGCAGCAGTGTGCCAGCTCCCATGCGACTTTGCAGTAGGGAAGTGATTCTGGCATGTCTGTACAAGGAGTTTGACAGCTCTTTGGGGAGAGGTTTCCCTGTGAACCCCCCCTGGAAGCCTTCCCTTCCCTCCCTCTCTTCTTTCCCCCCAACTCTTAAGGTTTGGCGGTAATTTGAGAGGAATCGTGTGGGGCTTTGAGCAGCCTGGGGAAGAAAGCAGAGGGAGAAATGGTGTTTGCTTGAATGTGGGACAGCTCGGCTTGGCAGAGCTACAGCTCTGCAACCCAGAAATGGAAACAGCCCTTGTCACTGGTGGGAATGACACCCCCTGCGCCCACCCTGCTCAGAGGCTCTTCAGGGCAAAGGACCTGCTCTGGAGCAAAGTGACTGGGCTGGGGCAGAGCAGAGCTGGCATTGGTCCCGCCTTCCTTGTGACCCTAGGGGACTTGGGGAAGTTGCAATTAGCTGTAGTTTGGTAACTGAAGAGATAACTGGATCCAGGCACCCCTTTTTCCCCTGCCTTGTCTTGCAAAAGGCTACCCCAGATCTGCCAGTGCAGCTGCTGCCTAACCTGGTTCTGTCAAGAGGATATGGGTTAAGGGGAAAAAAAAAAAAAATCCTACTATTAAAAGTGCTTATGCCAACCCAGATCCTGCTGACAGAAAAGGGTTTGGTAGCGATACACATGACAGGAGGCCAAGAAGATCTCCGCAGAGTGACAGTCCCCAGATGGGCTGAGGAGTGGGGGGAACCCTGCTGTCACACACATCTCGCCGTTGCGGTGCACAAGCCCTTGGCAGCCGGGCTGGATGTACACTTTGGATCTGCTGAGTTGGAGTCCTGGTGGGACTTCCCCACTGTAAACTGTGGCTGGTGTGCGAGTGGCTTGTTAGTAACCCCTTCTGGAAACCCCTTCTAGCTGAAGTCCCCAAAATGCTCAACTTGCCCGGTTCCCTGCAGGATGAGTAACTATCCCAGATCTTGGAGGTGGGAGATGAAACAGGCTGTGGTTTTTGTTCTTCCAGCACTGTGTGGCTTTCATCTCTGCCGCTTCCTCCTCTGCCCTGGTCCCCAAACAGGGTTGGGAAGAAGCCCTGTTGTTTGAGGTACCAGGCGAATCTGTATTACAGCAATTGCCCATGAGAAGAGTTGATGAAGGTGACTGGGAAGAATTGTCTGGTATTTCAAAGCCACCCAGATAGGCTTTGCATTCTCCTGGCAGGACCTGGTTGCTTTGCAGCAGAGAGTTCCTGGCCCCATCCTTCATGGGGGCAGCGGGGCTGACCCGAACTGCCTGGCCGATGGCCAGCATCTTCTCCTCCTAGCTTAGGCTGCACTACTGAGCTTTCGGATCCCCTGGGAGTGCTCCCAGCGCCTCCCTGGCTCTGGGCTGAGTTTTCTGGGTGGTACAGCACAGCTCACCCTCCCTCCCCAATTGTCAGGGCCCTCCTTCCCCCACCGCTACCTGGTGAGAGCCCCACGGTGGCAGAGCTGGGGAGGAAGCAGGAGATAAATGCTTGCTGGTGGCCCTCTGTGTCCCCTGACAGAAGGTTAATGGCTTTAAGAGGTGGTGGCTGCCCAGGGTGGCACTGGCGAGGAGGAGGAGGGAGGTGCTGGCTGCCGGCTCTGTTCCACCCACCTCCTGGAAACGTGAACCAGGAGACAAATCTGAAACCAGTCTGGCAATCGCCGCAGCCAGGCCTCTGACCTGATGGAGCGGTCAGTGCTGCACAAGGCCAGGTTACTGCCCTGGCCTGGAGAAGGTACCTGTGGTCAGAGCCACCTTCTGCGCAGGTAACCTTAGAGGGCACAGCAGCTGCCATGGACCACTGGGGTTTTCTCCCCGTTCTGCTGCCACTTTCTGTGCAACGTTAGGCAGTTATGTGCCTCAGCTTCCTCTTCGGTAATGACACTTCCTTGGTGAAGTACTTTGAGCCAGCTGCTGCAAGGAGTAGTGTAAAAGCCAGTTTATCGTTTGCATCAGCTGTATAGAAAGCCCCTGGAGTTTGTGACTAGGGACATTGGGAAGATAAGATGGCTAATGCTGCTGCTTGCGTTCTTGCCCACATTGCTGGGAGGGAAGCAGGTGTGTGCCCAGCCCCTGGAGCCATGTGGTATGGATGCCAGCACAGGGGTCTTGGATGTGGTCTCTTCTGGGGCATCCCAGCCAGTGCCAACCAGTTTCAAGCAATTTGTGTTGTAGGGAGACCCATGGTGTGAGCATCCAAGGGCAGCACGCTGTTCCCAGTCTCCTGCTCCTGAGGTTATTTGGGAACCTGTCTGAAGGCTGTGGGGAGGACAAAGTGCTGAGTATGTCACTCTAGCGTCCCGCTCCATGGGGAGGAGAATGCCTGGCTCACCCGTGCTGGTGTTCACTCGAGTTCCTCTGCGGGGAGGAAATCTCTAGGTGAATGAAAGGTTTTGAGACTGCCACCCAGCTTGGGCTTTCAGGAGGAAAGGAAGGGAAGGGAGCCACGCGCATCCAGGAATTTGCTTTTGTTATAGGAAAGGGGTTGGGAAATGTCCCTTATCCTTTGGAGAACAGATGTTGAGCCCCTCGTCCTAGCTACAGCTGATCCCTCGCAATGCCGGAAGGAAGCACATGTGTGATTCAAGGCTGCGGGATCTCTGAGGACATCCTTGAAAGGGTCGCGTTCTTCCTCTGCTCTTGAATGTCTCCCACCACTTGACAGCACTCCCTCTGTGACAGTGCTTGGATGGCTGCGTCTTCCCATGTCCTCTGCTCCCCTTCTGCTGCTGCCTGGCCCGTGGGACGCAGCTGTGGTTTGTGCTCTGTAAGCAGAGCCATGAGGACCTCTCCAACTGTGCATGGGGGGGGAGGTCTCATCCCACCGTCTGGTCGGACCCTCTGACTCATGTGTGCCAAAACACCTCTGCCTGGGCTTTCTCTGGAGCCTTGTCCTGCTGTGACGAAGCATGGATCAAACAGTGGGCAGCATCCCCCTTGAACATTGCCTGCAACACCAGCGTGGTGGCTTCTGCAGAAGAGGAGGGCAGATGAGAGGCAGGGGCTGGCAGCGGGAGAGCAGTTCACCCGTAGTCTGGCAGCGTGGGAAAGCTGCGCTGCGCTTTGCCAGGGAGCCCGTTTGTCTCCACCAGGCTCTCGTACAGAGCAATCCATGACTTGGGGGTGCCACCTTCCGCAGTGCCTGGTTGAGAGCTGCACTTGACCTCCCCATCAGTGGGAACTGATAAAGGAGCTGTGTCACCAGCAAGAGGGGAGCTGTTGTGTCGTCCACCGGCTGCACGGATGGGGGTGGATCCGGGGCTGCCTGCCATGGGCCGGGGGTTGTTCTGCAGCTCGTTGACAAGGGGGAAAGGTGGCAGAGCAGCCCCTTGGTCGTGTGGGGTTTTCACATTGTGGTGAGGATTGTTGCTGTCATGTCCTGGTTTGTTTTCTGTTCTCAGGGGCCTGGGGTTGCATAAACAGGAGGCAGGTTTTGCTGTAGGTCTTTCTCCGTGGGCCATAGTGGGGGCTGTGGACCCGGCTCTGCCTTGAGGGGAGTGGAGAGAAGCGATGGCGCTGTACACAGCATCACGTGCGTGATGAGGCTTTATTGATGAACTGGCCTCGTGGTGACGGTTGGGCTGTCGCAGGGCTGGGAGAGCAGGATGCCTTCCCGTCTCCCTGCTTTGGAAGGAAGAACTGATTTCACGGATTGGGATTCAGAGATATCCAGGAGTTTGCTGTTTCAACTGTCTGGCTTCACGCTAATGTTTAAATACACGTGTGTGCTCTCATGCACAACTACAAATTTGGGGGAGGGAGGGAAAACCCTAAAGTTTATTAGCAGTGCAAAGCAGCCCTGATGCCGGGCTGGGAAGTAATCCCATCACAGCGGGGTGGGAAATGGACAGCCACTTGCCAAAACATCTGCTCTCCTGCTGCGGTGAGGTGGGTTAACAGCACGGGCTGTGCATCATTCTCTGTGGGTCACTGTGGCCGCAGGCTCCAGAAGGCGATGAGCGGGTGGGCTTGGGACCAGCTCTCAGGTGGGCACGTCACGGCCTCACAACTGCTGCAGCGTTTCCCCTCTCTGCGTTGCTGGGCCATTGGCACACTTCTCTGATGTCTCCTCTCCTGCTGCTGCCCGCTTTTGTACCTGCCGTTCCACTGGGTTTGCTGACCAAGTCCTCTTGCAGCAGGCTGTCCCTAAACCTTTTCCTTTTGCTGGGCAGGTTCTGCAGCCTCCGCCCGGTGGCCTGGCAGGAGGCAGGGCAGCTCTCCGCTGCTGTGGCTGTTACTGCAAAGCAAAGGTGCAGCACGGCTCTGGCTGCAGTGGAGGTGGGGAGAGAGCCTTCCTCTGTTCTGTCTGTGAAACTCATGGCAGCTCTTCTTTCGCATCCATTCCTGCGCGTGCTGCCGGATGTGCGCTAAGATCCCTTATCAAGAGAAAGGCGAGCTGCCCTTTATCTTGTTTTTATGAAAAGTGTTAGCTTTTGAGGGCATGGGAGTATTCAGGGACAGGGCTGGGGAAGTAGCGTGCTGGTAGAGATGGTCTTAACCTTATTTCAGGCTGCAGCAGCGCAGGAGGAGGTGTTCTAGCCTCACATGTCAGATGCGAAATGGAAGTCGTTGTTCCAAGCTGCTGGGTGAAAATTATCTATTTGCCTAGAAGCCTTTTTTTTTTTATTTTGTTTTTTTTTTGCCACTGCCTGGTGGCTGCGAAGCAGACTGAGCTCCGGGAACAGGAGGGAAGGAGGTGGAAGGGGAAGTTGCCTTACTCGGAAACCTGACATCTGAATCCAGTGTTTTCCTGCCTTGTTCCTGGAGTGTGGCCCAGCACAGGTACCGTCACAACCAGGCTGATGAGCTGCCTTGCAGTGACAGTGAATTTGTGTGTTTGTGACAAATGCAGGATCATCCCTTTCACAGAAAGGCTTTGCAGGTGCCTTGGGTCCCGCCACTGCCGCCTGCCTCTTGCTGCTGAACCAGCTTCGTTACCTGAAGTTAAACTTGCTCTTGAAGATTCTCTGGGGCTGGGGGAAGGATGGAGAGGGCTCGGCGATGCCTGTTACAGACGTGCTTGTGCACGCGAGTCAGTTGCCCTTCATCTGGACCCCCACGGTGCTGCAAGCCCAGCCGTTGCTTGGAGCACATCTGGATGTGTCCTTGTTCGGCCTCCCTTTCTGTATCGCATGACAGGGCAGTAAAAGGGTGGCTGAGCTGTCAAAGTGTTTCTTCCCCATAGCTGAAGCAAAAATGGTTAAAAAGCATCTGTGTCTGGTGGCAGGGGTTGAAACACAGAACAGGGCTGTCCACCCTGAAGGTGCCTGGGGCTCTGGCTCTGTAGCCTGTGCTCAGTAGCCGAGCAGTAGCTCTCCTTGGGCTTTTCCGTTTCCCAGGGCACAAACGTGACTCGGTGATTTGGGACACAGACAATCCTTTGGATACTTGCTTGCAGAGAGAGCCTATTTTACCAGGAGTCATCAGGCATGAAAGCACACCTCGGGTTTTGCAGGAGGTGAGCGTTAGGGACTTGACCTTTCCCAGTGTGTCAGTCAGATCTGGCTGGATTGTTCTGCTCCGAAGCTTCTTGGGATCGATGCTGGCTGTACAGCTGAGAATCGGGCTTTATCCTCTGGGCATGAGTGGAGTAAATAGCAATATCAGGTCTTGACTGTACAAACAAAACCTTTGCAGGCTCTCACCCAAAGATGAGCATGCTTGTGACAATGAAATCAGTGCAACAATTGGGCAGGATGGGACTGGTTGGAAAAGAAGCAGGTTCTGCCCTTACGTCAACCTCAGTAAATGTGGGGGGGGGAGAGCAGGAGAAGGGGAAGGCATGGAACTGCTAAACAGGTTTTGGCTGGCCAACTGCTGTGGACTTTTGGAAGGCAGCTGGTTCCTTTGCAGCTCCGCTTTCTAGCAGCAGCATGGATTTAATTAGTATCCGGTGTCTAACTGGAACTTGCTGCATTGTGGATGTATTGTCTGGCTTAAATAGAAAACCCACTGGCAGAGCCGCAAAACCCAGCGCATGTGAGGGGCTTGACGGCTGAGACCACTTGTTCAAGTAAGTGACTGTATGAAGTGCCTTATTGAATCCAGCTCGTGCGGTGCTGAGTGGGGGCTTGAAAGGCATCGTCAGCGTCTTGGCTGGGGTGCCTGCGTGTGTCCCATGGAAACCGCTGGAGCATATGGGCTGCGGGAAGGGATGAAGAGCCGGGAGTCAGACTCAGACTGCTGTCCTTTTAAGGTCTCCCAGCCAGATTCTCGGCTTTGTCTGTAATGAACTTCCTTTCTTCCAGTACTACTAACTCTACATTAGTAAAACCGAAACTACTTCAACATCCTAATTGGCTTTTTTGTGCTGAACTGTTAAGATGTGATAGGTTCTGCGGAATTAACAGGCTTCATGCAGGGGCAGAAGGCGAGCCCGTGTCTTTTCTGTTGTTGTTCAGAACCAGGTTTACTGCTCTGGTTACCCATCTGCTACCTACAGCGTCCCTCTTACGGTAATAGCAAAGCACGTTGCAGTTTCTCAGACAGAAATTGCTCCATCTGTGAGCAGGAACACCGAAGCGACACTGGTACGAGCAGTGGGGCAGCGGGTTGGAGCTGTAGCTGAGTCGTTTGCTGATCTTGCCATCTTCCAGCAGTGTACCAGAATCTCTCCTGGCCCAGCAGCCATGAGGAGGGCTGTTGCTGGTCTTGGAGAAGGGATACTGGAGTAGAGAGCAGGTAGATGCAGGTAACATCCCAGAGGTGCAATGGGAAGGTGGGCACCCCCAGCTGGGACCTTGGTTGATCTCAGCATCTCTTGCTACCTGGGGTAGCAAGGGGTTTTGCATTCCTGCTGCCTCACGGTGGTTTGGTGTTGCCGCTGTTTCCGTGTGGTGCAGATCTGGCACGGGGACCATGGGAATGGCCCATGAGTTGGACATGGCTCAAGAACCAGGAGGTGGCTGCCCTGGGGCTTAATTGGGCACGACCACATGTCTACGCAAGGAGTAGATCAAGGCGTATAGTACAGACCCTTTTTGTGGGGCCTGTAAAGTCAACCAAAAAGCTGCTCCCTTCAAGTCTCTCTAATAAAGCTTCAGTGTGTTTTCTGGTAGACTTTATGAACTCTGTATTTGGAGGTTTAAATTTGTGGCTGATGAACCCAAACAGGTGAATAGATTCTCTTAAGCACTTGGTTCGCGGGTGGATTTGTCTGACTCGTACTGTGTTTGATCTTTTCCAGTCTAGTTTTCAGATCTGGTCTTATTTTAGCATGTATACATTTACTATTATTATTTTTCCTAGAGAAGTATTTTTAGCTATTTGCTTGGTTCCTGTGCTCCTGCTGAAATTTCCATCGTGGTATTTCCGGCTTCTTGGTAAAGCATACTTAATATTTTCCATCCAGGTGTAACTGCTTTGGATGGGAATCCAACGCAAAGAGTGAAATTCTGCATTCAGCTGGGAGCAAGTTGCATAGCAGCTCATGGCAGTGGAGAGATGCTTCATGAAGTTTTCTTTGCGGCTGCTTTTACTGAGGGATTTAGGAGTTGCCCTAGAAGAGCTGTTGACTCTGTAGCTTGTTTGTGTTCAAAAATGTGGAGGATCTGGGTTGTTCTGAATTTGGACTGTCCAAAGCACATTGATTTCCATTTCTGCTTATGCAAGCAGGGAGCAAACACGCATCAAAACGGTCTCACTCCTGTTGGTTAAAGAGGGGCCTGTTTCCTCATTAGATATTTTTGGGGGCAAAATAATAACTGCTGAACTGCTGCCAGAAAGCTGACTCTTTAGTAAAGCTGACGCTATACACACACATCCTTGCCTGCCTGCCCACTCGCTACCAGGTGGGGAGTTTTCCTCCTCCGTGCTGAGCTGTGGTGCGAGTGGTCAAGACTTCAGGGTGAAGTCGTCCGGCTGCTGGTCCAGGGCTGTTCTTCAGCATGTGGCTTGTATGGCTCTTCTGTGCTCCTCTCGAAAAGGAGGCAATTGTTTTAAAAAACACAACAGTGCAGGGAATTCACACCTTCATATGAGCACGTACCAGTTCTTCAGAGTATTGCCTTCTGGGCTCCATCAGAAACTGAAACCACTACTACCGGTGAAAACTGGCTGGCAGACGGAGCTCAGAGGGTTGCAATTAGCAGCACAGAGTCTAGTTGGAGGTCTGTGACGAGTGGTGTTCCCCAGGGGTCAGTACTGGGTCCAGTCCTATTCAACATATTCATCAATGACCTGGATGAAGGGACAGACTGTACCATCAGCAAGTCTGCTGGTGACACAAAACTGGGAAGGCTGCGCTGCCATTCAGCGTGACCTGGACAGGCTGGAGAGTTGGGCAGAGAGAAACTTTATGAAGTTCAACAGAGTCAAGTGTAGGGTTCTGCACCTGGGGAGGAATAACCCCATGCACCAGTACAGGTGAGGGACTGACCTGCTGGAAAGCAGCTCGGTGGAAAGGGACCTGGGAGTCCTGGTGCACAACAGGCTGACCATGAGCCAGTGATGTGCCCTTGTGGCCAAGAAGGCCAATGGCATCCTGGGGTGCATCAAGAAGAGTGTGGCCAGCAGGTGGAGGGAGGTCATCCTCCCCCTCTGCTCTGCCCTGGTGAGGCCACATCTGGAGTCCTGTGTCCAGTGCTGGGCTCCCCAGTTCAAGGAGGACAGGGAACAGCTGGAGAGGGGACAGCAAAGGGCTACAAAGATGCTCAGGGGGCTGGAACATCTTTCTGATGAGGGAAGGCTGAGGGACTTGGGTCTTTCTAGTCTGGAGAAGAGAAGGCTGAGGGAGGATCTCATCGATGCTTATCAATACTTAAAGGGAGGGTGCCGGGAGGATGGGACCGGTCTTTTTGCAGTGGTGCCCAGTGATGGGACAAGAGGGAATGGGCACAAACTTGACCATAGGAAGTTCCATCTGAACATGAGGAGGAACTTCTTTCCTTGGAGGGTGGCAGAGCACTGGCACAGGCTGCCCAGGGAGGTGGTGGAGTCTCCGACTCTGGAGACATTCCAAACCCACCTGGACGCCATCCTGTGCAACCTGCTGTGGGTGACCCTGCTCTGGCAGGGGGGTTGGAGGAGATGATCTCCAGAGGTCCCTTCCAACCCCGGTGATTCTGTGGTAGGTTTCCTCCTTTTTTTACTTATTTAATATCATGTTTAGAGAACAGATTTCAGTTTTGCTGCCACTCTGTGGGGCTGTTGCGATGCTGGAGTTGCATCAGAGGGATGCTGTGCATGCCCCAGGTTCACGAGCACATACAGCTCCTTGGCAGCAAGAGTCTGGGATGGTTGGGCCATCCAGCACCAACTGCACCGTCAGTGGTGCTGGAGTTTAAGGAACAGCTGAGATTTTGTTTTAAAAGCAGACGGATGGTTTTGAATATGTCAACTGGCATGCTCTAAAGATCTCAATGAAATGGGGTGTGAATCATTACTGGGTTTGTGTTGTGAGAGCTTGGTGTAGCTGAGCATTGGTGAGGCCTCTGAGCTGCGGAGCAGGACACCGCTTCAGGAGAAGCAGTTCTCTGCTGTGATGTTGAAACTCTGCTCTTCTCCTCATTACGGAGAGAGCGATGTGGCACAAATCTTTTTTTTTTTTTTTTTTTTTTTTTTTTTTTTTTTTTTTTTTTTTTTTTTTTTTTTTTTTTTTTTTTTAAGAAAACAACAAACAACCCCCCACCCCCAATCCCTTTTTCTCACCTTCATGACTGCAGGGAAAAGCTTGTAAATGCGACTGGAGCAGACCTGACATGTTCGAAACCAGATGGCAAATAAAAAGAACCCAGTGTTTCAACAAAACCAACACGAACCCTGTCTTTGCATTTCAGGTTATTGCTTGAGTGTGTTTCTTGCCCCCTTTATGGTACTTTCAGTGTTTTTGTGGTTCTGTTTTGGGGAGGTGCTGAAGTCACTTACACTTGTCTGCAGTTTATTTCACTTTCAGGTTCCCTGGCTTGGAGCACTTGCATTGCAAACACGGCAGGGCAGTGCTTATTTGTTTTAAGACCACAGCTTGCTTTGGAATTTCTTCTACTGAACTTAAGGGCAATTTATTTTTTTTTTTTCTTATTCCACCTTCTCCTTCCCCTGCAAAGAGAGAAAGAAGTTTTCTTAGTCTCATCTTGCATCAGATTGGTACCAGGCCAACACGTCCAGCCTAGAAGGTGCTTTTCTGAGGCTGCTTGCATCGATGTCACAGCCTGGGTGAGGATTCCTGTTCATAATATAACAATGTGCCGTCAGTTTGATCAGGAGCATCTTCCCCACGGCGCTGCTACCCTGGGGTGGCAGGACGGGGCAGGTCCGGGTCCCTTTTGCCCATCTAGAGGCTGCTGTGTTTTAACAAACACAGGTTTTGCAGGGCTGTTTGCTCCAGAGCAGTGGGAGTCCTGGGATTTTACCAAAGGTTTCTGTTTCTAATTAGGTTGTTCTCAATTTTAAAGGCCAGAGATCCCTTTATGGCACAGAGTGGAAAACCTGACCAGTCACTGACACCACACAGAGGTGGGTCCTGCTTTTGTACTGAGGTAGAGCGAGCCATCGCCTCTCCTTGGCACTCTTCGGATGCGAAAATAGATTCTTCCCAGCCTCAGCTCCCCGTGGCTCATCCATGGGGGAGGCTGGTGGGCAGACTTTGGAGGAGCATCACTTGCTCTGGCCTGACTCACACGGACGCGGTTTGGTGACTTCCTGCTGTTCTGACCTCCCGGCTTTGGGAAAGGGCGAATTGCGGCGTGGCAGCTGCCTGGCACGCAGCCCCGGCGCAGGGGTCGGTGCCGTGGCCTTGCCTGTAGTTGCCCTGGCCCGTCTGCTTGAAATCGGGGTTTGGAGCCGGGCTCTTTTGGGAGGGCTGCTCCTGAGGTAGAGTCATGCTATGCTGCTGCCTGTGTTTGTCTGGGCCAGGGGAAGACAGCACAGTCTCCCAGTGCTCACGGGAAACAGTATTTATTTTTTCCTTTCTGTTAGGGCTCTGTCTCGCTCCATTGTCTGAAATTCCCTTGCAGAGACTGACCAGTAACTCTTTAAAAAAAAAAAAAAAAAAAAAATCCCAAGCAC
>VFFE01008092.1:7262-63699 GCA_008921705.1 Burhinus oedicnemus
GCCATGGCCTGGAGGGGGTGGGAGAAAAGGGGGCTGAGCAGGGCTGGGTGGGAGGGAGCACGGGGCTGGGGGAGTGGGGCAGGAGCCGCCTGGAGCTGTTTGCGGGTAGGAGAGGGGCTGAGGGAGGGGGGAGGGAGCAGGGGCAGGGTTTGTGAGCACTGCACGGCTGGGAGCCACGGGCTGCCCCAGCAAAGCCTTTGGGCACTGGTGTGGAGAGGCTTGAAGGGGCCGCCGGCCCTGGCTGGAGACAGCGTGGGGCCCATCCTGCCCAAGCCGCCCTGATGGCCAGCCCCTGGCTGAGCTGTTCCCTGTGAAAGGGCAAGGGACACCCGAGCAGAGTCTCCCCAGGCGCCATCCCTGGCACCCAACAGCGTGCCATGGAGCCACGGGCACCCGGCACATCCCCAAAGCCTCTCTGGGCACCTGCCGCCACTGGGAGCCCCCTGCACCTCTGCCCCCAGCCCCGAGGGCGGCACCGTGCCCTGCCCTGAGGGGCTCTCGCTCTGGGTTAGAAACCCCCTGGCCATCTGCCCCGTCCCCCATCCAGCCCAGCCTTCCCCCTGCATGCTGCACTTGCCGATCACTCAAGTCGAATAGCACTGGGGCCGCCTGGTGCTGTCCCTGGGGACGGCTCCCCTTGTGAGCTGTACTCTGTGCTGTTATGGCCACCAGAGCAGCATCGCCCAGCCGGCAAGCCCCGGCCTTTGTCCCCACCGCCCGGCTCAGCAGGTCCTGGCCGTCACACCAAGTACAATCCTGGCCGGCAGACGCCAGCCCCCAGGGGCTCTCTTGGCAAAGCAGGTAGACACCCACCAGAAGCGTGATTGAAATGAAAACAGGGGCTGTAGGTAGATGTCCCTGACTTAGGTAGAGAGGTGCAGAGTTTTCTGGGCCACATGGTGTGAGTCCCAGGTTGTCTTTAAGAGGAGAGCTATGAGCTCCTGGGTAGAGACAAAACTCCCCTTCCCTCTTCTGCGCTTGGATTCCTTCTGCTGGGACAGTTTTTAGCCTTGCAAACCCTGACAATCAAGCTGTAAGTGAATCGTGTCGCAGGCGAAAGTGGAAAAGATCCTGCAGCTCCTGTCTCTGGCTGCCAACTTGCCCTCTGCGAGGGCAAGCGAGGGGGCTGGAGAGCCCGTGCTGGGGCCCACGTCTCTGGGCCACCGTTGCTGTGGGGTAGCTTCTCAGTGGCTGGAGCCCAGACTGAGCCACGAAGGGAAGGGCATTTGGAGAAGCACTTGAAGCTTCCTGCCCTTCCCTCTCATGGGACCATGTAGCCAGGGGTCTGTAGCACCAGGGTCTACCCTTCAGGTGGTTCATGAGGAGAGACAGGAGAGATTAGAAGGCTCTCCTCTTCCCTGGGACACTTCCCTCTCTCCTTTCCTTCTCTGGGGCTTTATCCTGTTCAGCCTTGGGCGAGAGCTCCTTTGATTACTTTCACCTAATTATGCTAGAGCTACTCAGGGAACACCAAGCACCTCGCAGTGGTCCTGGCTGGAGGGATCCACCCCTGTTACAGACCAGGTGATGCCGGGGTTTTGCCTGTACTAAGCCTGATCTCAGGTGCCTGTGAGATGCAGGCAGTGCAGCATTGAGGGGTGTAATGCCAGAGGAAAACCAGTAGTTCTGTGCACACGAGTTGTCTCCCAGCAGCCATGGGACCATGTCCTGAGACAGATGAGCCTTCAGTTGTTAATGAAAATCTGGTAATCTGAAATACAGTAACCTCTGTAGGATTGCTTTACAGATGATCCTCCAAAAAGCAGCTGCTTAAGGAGAAGCAGCAAGACCCAGTGATGGAACTGTTGATTTCAATGGTGACGTGTGAGTACAGAGGGGACTGAGTGGGCTGTCCAGAAGGCCAGAAAAAGATAGAAGAAAGTCTGTGCAGAAATGTGACCACTGTTAATGTACATTTGACTATGAAGTTAACCTTTTTTATGAAGAAGAGATGAAGGCAGCGGAGGATGAAGAGTAGTTCACAAATACTAGCAAATGAAGTGAATGAAGTAGGGAAACAAGAATGTGACTGAGCAGACCCTGCAGAAATGTCCTCAGAAACACTAAGGAAGGCAGGTGTTCCAGCATTTGTAGCTATGGTATCTGTGAAAATATTTTCAGTTCTCTTTGTTACCTGCGGCAAGCACAGAAGTAGCAGGAATTGGTACTGCTTAGCTTTGCTTTGGCTGTGTTGGTAGGGCTGTATTATCATCCGTGCATACCTAAGAAGTAAAAGATGCAAGATTATCTTTTAGACTGCCATGGCTGGAGAAAGAAAAGAGAGAGGAAAAGCAAGGGGTAAAGGAGGAAGAAAAAAGGAAATTTTTTAAAAGAGACTAGACGAGGAGAAAAAAGAGAATAAGAAAAATAAAAGGGAAGTGGGTGCAATTGAAAGGTACCTCCATGTCCTGACCAGAGAGACTCTGTTTCTCTCGGTGAGGATGGATATACCTCCATTTCTGTACCTTTTTAAGAGTGATGATGGCAATTAACATCACTAATAGAGTAATGTCATATTTGCATATGTAATATGTGCATGCATGCACATGTGCGCATGTGGAAGTAACTTTCTGTCTTCATAAAAATCTGGTTTTGAGAGCTGCAAGAAACAAAGGTGAATGAGTTTACTGTGGCCATATTTCCTGTGGCAAATTGTGCTTAAACAGACTGTACACCATGAAATGCCCCCTTCACTGTCCCATAACATGACAGTTCTTTTAAGTTCACCCAAACGCCCAAGAAAAATCTCAGCTTTCTGGCACACCAACCCAGAAAGCCAGTAGGAGCTCTGCTAGCTGAATGGGATTGTCCCTTCTTACAGGAGGGTCGTGAGCAGAGTTTGCGGCAGAATTTCTGGGAGCTGATGCTGAGAGTGTGTTTTCCTGAGACACCTTCCACCTGCCATACATGTGACAGAAGGGTTCCTTCCTTCCTTCCTTCCTTCCTTCCTTCCTTCCTTCCTTCCTTCCTTCCTTCCTTCCTTCCTTCCTTCCTCATGTGAACACATCTGAACTTTACCTTTAATGCCCTTGCATTAAAACAAGCTCTACTACTCAGAGTAGCTAACAGTTCAGATCTTAATATGATCAGTCAAACAAATGATTTTTAAAAGCTTTTCTGTATAATGTGACCTAGGCAAGTGCATTAGCCGAGGAAATATATTGTTGATTTGTTTTTCCATTAACAATGAGTGATATCTCTGTAAGTGACCTACAGTACTGCTTTCTGGGAATAAAGCAATATTGATGAAGCGAAGGGAACCTAAAGGAAATATTGTCTTTCAAGAAAACTTGTGCACAAAACCAGGGCACTCAGGTTTCTGTGGTTTTATATCCTTTATTAGAGTGACATGCCTTTGTTGCTTTGTCTTCCTTTATCTTCAGGTCAAAGCAGTCGTGCTGTACATTATAGTAGCAGTGCTATTTTCATTTTCTCAACATCTATGCTCAGGCTATGCCCTTAAAAAAGACAAATTCATCTTTTGGCTGTCTGCTCTGTGACATGTTATTTAATTTGATGTGTATTTATTTATATCCCTCCATTGCAAAGAATGACGGTTTTCACCAAAAGAAAACAAGACATTCATTCTCATTTTTTTGGGGATCCAAGATGTATCTGAGCAAAAAATTTGCCTGCACTGTTTGGTTCAAGATTGAGAAGAGGAAATACAGATCTGAGATGGAGAATATGACAAAGCATGTGGCACTGGAACTAATCTGTTATGATCAAGGTTGTCCCATGATAGACTGTGCCTGAAATTTTCATGCATTTATGCTTTTGTGATGTGCGAAGAAGTAGGTATGTATCCACTGTAAGTTGATATTCAGCAGATTTGTTAGTATGCAGGCCTTTGCAAGATAATCAAGAGAGTGCTTAGGAAGTATTGCAATAATAAATTCCTTAGAGCAGATGTTCCTTAGCAGATTTTATCTGTGTCATTTCAGTGATAAATCCTTCTGACTTCTTAACCTTTACAGTTACATGTTTACCTTTGGTTGTGAGAAATAAAAGGAACTGATAAGAATTTAATAAAATGATTGTGATTTATCTGGAGGTCACTGAGTCTATGATAGTGAAAAAAATTGCCCCTAAAATTTACTAGTAGGAGGAATAAAGGTTAGAAATTGTGCAAAACTGTTAGTAAAATGATTGCATCTTATATTGTGAGTTCTCCAAGTTCTTGCTTCAAGTTCTTGCAAAGTATTAAGCCAAAGGTCTAAACCTAACCTTCCTGAGACGTATTGCCCCCGTACGCTCTTTATTCAGGTATGATTTTAGTCTCACAGATGGTTTAAATGTGAGATTCATCTCACATAATTTTAACCTTCTAAAATTAGGGTATATACACCAAAATAATCATCAAGGCTGTCTTCGTAATTAGTAGATAAGACCTATACTAAAGGGAAACTTTATGTACTTCAGATAGCTGTCTTAGCATGGGATGAGTCATAGCTGAAGTTGCTTAAGTGTCATGTTTGCTATGGCTTAGTGGTGGCAGAACTGCAGGGTCAGTTTTGGCATTAATCCTAGCCACAGGCTTTGTCCACAAAAAGAAAATTTGTTCCATTTGGTTAGGTTCTAATCTATGGTGGATTCAAAGCCCTTTCTGCCCGTGGATGTCCTTGGTGAATAAAGTTAGATCTACCTCGATCTTTGAAGTTGTGAGAATTGCATACCTAAATGCTATTGGGAAAGTAAGTGTTATTCTCCTTGTGCCATTGCCAAGCGTAATTTGTAACAATATTTTTTCCCCTTCCTCCCACCTTAAGATGAAGCTCAGTAGATTAAGTATCGAGAGATACTTAAAGACTTTTACTACATTTTTACTAGAAAATTAAACAATGTCAGGGAATATCTTTAGCCTTGATGCCAAGTGATACAGTCTGCCCATGATCTTAAGTTTAAAAACTGCCTGTTGGAAAAGGTCCTTGCCCAGCCTTTACTGAGAATTACTTGAGAGACTTTGTTGGCTCCAGTCAAAACCATGCTAGAGATGATTCGAATGGCATGGAAAATGGCATTTTCATGTCAAGAACATTCTCTGGTATTGCTTATTTTACTCATACAGTTGTTGTCTGTGATGATGGAGGACATATAAGTACTTTAATAAGAGGAGCTTGTTTATACTTGCCTTGGCGAGTAGGGCTGTGTAAACCTCTTATTTGCAAAATAAAACTCTGAGGAGCATCATCTAAATGATGAGATATTGATGAAACTCTTTCTCCAGTCTTTACTGGCACCAGGAGTCATTAAGCATAGCTTGTAGTGCTTCGCAGTCTGGGAGCTTTTCCACTGTACAATGTGAAGAGAGTCTTTAAAACAGTGGAAAAATAAGCAGAAAGATGTGCAGTGTCACCGCTTCCATCACTACAGGATGGTGGTGCACCAATGATGGAGAAAGAGGAGACAGTAGGAAAGCAGGTAGAAAATTGTATTGTTTTCCAGGCTTCTGCCCCTCTTTAGCTTAGAAGATCTCTGGAGTGAACAAGAGCTGGACTACAGCCATTATAGAGTGGTTGCAGTGAAGATGCTAGAAGGATATATAGCTCCAAGCCATTATTGAAATTATCTAGTCTGCATACCACACTGAGTTGAGCCAATGGGAAATGTATACCTTTTAGTCTTTGTTCTTTCCCAGTAAATATATATATCAGCAAACTTAGGGTTGGGAAATAGGGTTTCCTTGGGAAAATTCATTTGAAACCATGGTGGCTATTTGTTAATGATGCTGGAAGAAAGGGATATGTGTAAGGAGGACAGTGGGGACAAGTTCCTATCTGTCCCTTCCTCAGAAGATATTTAAGATACCCAAGGCTGATAAGAATACAGACATGCCTGAAGTTGTTTTGTGGCTTTTACTGGATTTTGCAAGGTTTCACTCTGAATGAACCTGAAATGCAGTCAGAACTTGTTTGCAATCAAAACTGACAACAACCCTGCCAACACCTGAGCTGCTTCAAACAAACAGCACCAGTTTATAGGTTCATAAATATCAGATGCAGTGCTTTGAAAACTGTATTGAGCAGTCCCAAATGCCATGGTGGTAGCTGAGCAAAGATTGAAAGAGTAATGGGGGAAAAAATCCAACTGCTTGTGTTCGTAAGGAAGGATCAGGCAGCAAAACCAGAAGACCATATAAGCGTAGTTTGTCTATCGTACATTAAAGAATATATACAGTATACCCCACACCTGAATTTCTTTTGTTCTGAGAGAATGAGGTGACTTCCTGATAATAAAGCTCCTTAGAACTCATGGAATAGAGGAGGCAGCCAACACATTAGGGTGTCAATAAGTATTTATCCCAAGAATTAATACATTTTTCACAGTCTCAGTGCTTATTTTCAGTCTTGTTAATAACACAAGCAATATGCCTTATGTTGGTTGTACAGCAGAGCTGAAAAAAAAAAGCAGATTGTGCATCAAGGCACAATTCAAGGTAGGAGGGGTAGAGTTCAATATTGTTGAATATTGTTTTAGCAGGCTATGCTTCTATGACTGCTGCTGCTGTCTCTTTAGTGCGGCCTTTTCTTCTGGCTTGATGCTTGAGGTAGTGGATTAGGGTATTAGAAGACCAGGAAGAGCCTTCTTTCTCTGCCATGACCATGCTGAATTATAGTTAGCTGGCTACTTCCATATCTAGTAACTTTCACATCACAATTTTTGTAGGTAGAAATTTTACAGGCTCATCTAAGAAAAGTTTAGAACCTGGAGAGGATTTTTTTTGGCTGCTATAAAGTAGCTACAATTCCATGCAATAATTTTCACTGGTTTTATTGTCTGTGGTTCACTGTAGTTTACATTCTCAATAGAAGTGCTTTGCTCTCAAAATAAACACTTTGCTGGTCACATTTGAAATAGAAGGAGAAGGGAAGGAACAGCGAATTGTAATAAACTGAGAATGTGAAGTCTTTGGGATGGAAATTTCTTTGGTCTCAGGTTAATTTTAAGATGAGTTATGTAAGGGCTTGTAATAGAATGCTGAGCTGAGGTTGGAGTTCAGGGATTTGACTGGGTTCCGATGGGTTTTCCTGAATAGTTCTCAGTATGTTTGGGGGGGTGGGGGGATGGTGTATTGGTTTTGGCTTTGGTTTTGGTTGGTTTTTAAATTTTATTTGCACAGTAATAAGGCTTGCCCAAGTTTCATAGCTATGCCAGAACTAGGGGGTAGACTTTGGATCTTGGCTTTCAGTTCAATTTCTGTTAATCTAAGGTCTCCACTTACAAATAGTTGTTTCTTTGTAGGTACATGTTTTCTTAAAATTATATTTAGAAGGGAAGGTGCATGTATTTGTTGACATTTATGGTACTTTTATATCTGAGTCATTCAGTTTATTGGGAATCAACACAGTATCCTGACATATTGGGAACCATCATGAAATGGGCTAACTTGAGAGACAGAGAGTCTGAGGAAAGGTGAGGTAGAAGCCATGTCCTGTTTTGCAGACAGTGGAAGTTACTCTCTGAATTACTTCCCCTGTTAAAGTTCTTGAGTCTGGTGAGATTCATGGGTGTCATAAACTGAAGTATGCTGCACTCAGCGTGCATTCACTGTAGTCTATGGGGCTATTCAGTATGAATAAAGGCAAGTGACTGATTTTGTGTAACTCATAAGCAATTACAACAGTGAAGGTAAGAGTGGGACTGTAAATAATCAAAGTAAATGAGAAGGCAGAATGCTCTTGAGCTTTTCTCACTTAACAGCACAGAAGTGAAGGGCAAGGGTAAAGCAGTTTGCACTACTTGAGGAAACTTATTAACTTATTCATTGAGAAGCAAAAGCAAGTGAAAGGGCACCTTCCACATCAGTATTTGAAGCAGGTTGTAATAGCATTTTTAATGAGGATGAGACCTAGGCAGAAAGAAGGCTTCATCTTTCTTGAGAAATCATCAAGCAGGATTGCACAGCTCATCACATAGTGCAAAGACAGTCCTTCAGGCAGGAGGTAAGTTTGCATGACTCCTTGCAAAGATACAGACACTGGTGCCAGGCACAGCTCTCTGTCACTGTGCTGCATGTCACTGCCTCCTTTTAATGAGTTGATCTTAGCAGGAGACAATGTTTGCCCATCTAAAGTAGGACTGCTATTTTGGGTAGCGCTTAGACTCTACCCTGGGTCATGTAGTTGTCTCCTAGTCCAGCCTGCCAGCTCTAATGCGGTCCTGCCAATGTCTTACAGTGTGATCCAAGAGCACTTTGGCATCCTGTTTGAGCTCTGGGCTGCCTGTAAAATGTAGATAATATAGTTTACCCACTAGTATAGTCAATCATTCATGTTGTTAAAATATTACCTAAATATTGTTAATGGCAGTATATATAGCAGAAGTAAGAATAAAAATAATCTCATGATAAATACAAGTTCCTGTTCTAGTAGTGGTTTCAAACTTCACTATTGTGAATCTGTGTTTGAAAATGTTTGTTTGCATTCCTGTGTGAGTCAGATTTGAGCAAGGGTCAGGGTTTGGCTCGGAAGCTCGTTGTTGCCACATGCATAAACAAGAAAGGATGTGAGGAGAAAGAGAGAGTGGGAGGTTGTAAGTTAGGAAGATAACTATCAACACATCACATCAAATGTGTAGTTCAGAGGTTCCTAAGCTGTGCTGCCTCAGTCACGAGTGGACTTTGAGTCAGTTATAGATATCTCAAAAAAATGCCAACCATGTTGCTTATAGTGTATTTTCAATAAAATTTGGTATTACAGCCTCACAGTGATCTGTGAGAAATTTGCTATGGTCTGTGAAGAATTTTGGCACGTGGCAATAGTCTGTTACAGAACTGGCCCCTTTTTTGAAATTCCTTGTCTTCTGCAGCCACTGCATCAAATGATGTACTGGAATGTAAAAGGAATACTGGAGTGAACATTATGGAAGTAGTGCACTTAAAAAGAAATTTCTTCTTAACAGCAAGCAGTTAAGGTTTTCCCTGAAGTGCAAGTATTTTCATCCCTTTGTTGTTTTCTTCCCGTCTGATTTAATTGTGGGTGATTTAATTATGTAATCAAGTGCCCAATTCTTCAATATTTTGTTAAGACTAGATACCTGGCTCTAGTAATACCTTCTGAAGAAGAGCTCAGCTGGCTAATTAAATGCACTGTTAAGAAGTGTCCAGGGAATCTTTTGGATTTGCAAAGTGTTTGTCCCAAAATAATCAAAGACTAGGACAAAGTAATGAGCTTGCATTGTATGAGAATTTGGATTTTGCAGTTTAATATTTTGCTTGTAAGCTGACTAAAAATATTTTCAATGAAAAGACATACAGGTACATATATAAATGAGTATATATTTATTTTATATATATGTATGTTTTATGAAACAGTGTGGGGATTGCTTCTGCCAGTCCACATCTCAGCCATAAAGCCATGTGTGGGACAGGGAAGTGAATGCAATCCAGAATGTGTTTGGAGATGGTCTATGAAGATAATCTTATGAGAAAGAACTAACAGAGATTTCCTGGTTTGATAGCAGAATTAAGGGTGAAAGGGGACATGATGGTAAATATTTCAGGATTAGGAGAGGAGGTAAATGCAGGAAGGGAGGTGAATTACTTAAAGGACAAATTTTGGCATTAAAACTAATGGGTCTGAATGGTTGTGAATGGTTGTTTAGTCTGTAAGTAAGAAAATTTGTAACCGTCAGAGAAAGAAAAGCCTGGAATAATAGGGGCCAAAAAATATCTAATTATTTTTGAAGATGGGAAGTTATGAGAAAGATTATAGGGTGTGGGTACTTGGGAACTGAGGGAACTAAGGGAACGGACTTGGAGTATGAGGATATCACGTGTGATTGACTGTTCCTGTGTGGTTGTTGGTTAGCCCATTTCAGCTTCTTTAAGTGGCTGAGCAGGAGACAGAACAGCTGGAACATCTGGGACCAATCAACAGATCACCTATGTTTATACCTTTAAAGTGACTGTTTAAAATGATGTAACTTTGTGACACTATCCTAATTCATGCCAGATGAGAATCTGGCCATGGGCATCACATTGGATTAATGAAAATAATAAATTATTCTATTTGGAAACTCTGACCTGTAAAGCTCCCAATGCAAGTAGCTCCCTGGCAGCAAAGGGTGTTCTTATATAGTGCAGGTAACACTGTGTGAGGATGCCAGAACTGGGCTAGAAATTATTGTAATGGGAGAAAGTAATGGTTGATGCATAAACTTTGTTATCCCAAACCTTTCTTCTTTCTTTTTACTTCACAAGAAAACCCACTACTAGGAAATCTACATATTTACCAACCTTCTACCTGATTTTCATTCATTTGTTGTTATCCATTCTTGAAGCTGAGGGCTTTCCTCTTAGATAATAGTTTGTGTTCTTGCATTTACTACAATTAAAAAAAAAAAAGGGGTAAATAGAAGCTTTTCAGCTTAATTGCCTAATGGATAAATACACTGCACAGAAATTCTCCTCTGTCTTTCTATTTTGAGTTCTGTAGAAAAATGAAAAAAGTCTGTTGGCTGTGGTCATATGGATATGGCCTTGCTGGCCAGTATTGGTGTGTGCTAGCAACATGACAGGAATTGCTCACGAGTGCTGAAAACCATTGTACAGACCTGTCCCCAAACCATGACATCCGTAAAATCACAGGTTTGTGATTTATGACACACAGTGTCATAAACGTATTAAATTGTAGTCCCAAAATCACTGAATCAAAGGTTTAATCATGTTCCTTGCCTGATTTTGAAGTTATCAGATATTGTTGTTTTGTTTTATTGTACGACTTTTGCAGAAAACTTCTAACACTCTTTAAAAAAGTCAAATAATCAGTTTATCTAAAAAGTAACATTTCTTCTTTTCAGGTGCTCTGTGATAAAACACCTGCTGTTACTCAGCTACCACAGCACAACTTGTTCATTCCTGTTCTATTTCTTCACCTTTTTTACCCCCCCAGCCAACATTATGCAACAATCCAGTATCTAACAAACAAGGTGGCTGCTTCAGGGTACGTGAGTGAATTAAAGCCTCTGTGCCCTCACTGTCACACCTGCAATTACTTTAAGCTTTTCACTGGTGGTTCACACACATCCCACGAAGAGATTTGTTCAACTTGCCTTTCATGTAAATTTACAGATACAGCGCACGTCAGGATTCACGGGCATTTATCATTTCCTGTACACCTTAAGCAAAGATAATGCAACGTTGCTAAGGAGTGTTGATTGTACAGTGAACTTTCCAGCTTGCATTGACTCACATTAGCCTATACAGTTTCACTAGATTTCAATCTGGATTCTCTTGCGTAATGAAAAAAAATTGCTCAATGAAACAATCCAGTGGTGTATCTGTATACAGATGTCCATACCCAAATTAATTTCTGATTTAATTCCACTGACATTGTCAGACTCACACTATGGATGAATTTGGCTTGTTCAGTTTAGCCTGTCACTATTTTCCGTGTTCATTTTAATGGAACCGTCACGTTATCTTGCTTTGCATAACTATGCACTCGAAGAATAAAATACAGGGATAAACAACTGAGATTTGCACGTGTCCAGTGTATGCAGAAAATGTTGGCATTTCACTGTGATTGCTTGGGGATAATTTTATGACATATGAGTAACTGCGGGATTTCGTTCTTTAATTGCACTTCCGGCTTTTTGTATGAAATAATGTAAAAAAAATTGAAATCTTTACTACAGGAAAAACGTAGGTCTACAGATTTGAGCAAATTTAGAATACAAAAAGGAAAGTCATGTTGATATTTATATTTTAACTAATATTTTTTTCTGGGGATGAACCATGAAGAGTTGCCAAACTGAGTTCTATTGATTTTTCTCCCTTTGACTTTAAACCAGATTTTTTTCCTTTCTTGAACTTATATATATAGCATTGGCAAAACTCTGACACTCCCAGTGTGAGCTCTGCAAAGTAATGTCTTCTATAGATCGCAAGGGTGTGAAGAACAGGAAGAAAACTTCCCAGCGTAGCCTCTTCAGTTTCCCTCATCTCAGGGGTTAGGGGTGAGCTCTGTGCTCAGGCTTGCCTTTTTTTGAATCATTACCCACGCTGTCAACATTTTAGACTCTTTGCAGAGGACTAAATGGAAGGCAATGAATAATCTGGCCACTTTCCTATTGGCTTTAGGTCAATATTGGAGTCAGATGGACTACGAATACCTGACTCATGGGAACTGGACTTTCATGCCTATAGGACAGCAACAGCTATCACACAACCACCATTTTCATTCACTAGTTGGATAATGGCTACTGCCATTAAAACTGCCAATTTCCTCCTAAACCATCTTTTGAATTTCATTTCCTCAGGTTCATTGCAGGACCATGTAAGCCAGTTTAGCTGCAGCAGCTTGCTGGGTAATCAGAGTTGGCTGGCAGTCACTTAGTCCAAAAGTCTGTCAGTGCTATCTACTACTAAGTGCTACAAATTACACTGTATTGGTGAAATACACTTATTAGCTGTAAGACCTTTTAGTACAAATTTTATCAGTTGTTTATTTAATTTTCCTTCTATGGAATTCATAAAAGTGCTGGCAGAAGGCCAAGGTAAGACATGAGCATAAGGAGGTTAATTTCATTTTTTGAATTGAGAAGTGTGGATGTTTTCATACAGCTATATGTATGATACCATCCTCCTTATGAAAAAGGTGCAATGGTACAGAATGACTAATCACAGAGGAACCAGAGTACCGTCATCCTTCTCCCAAGAGGGACCTTATGTGGTCTGTGTGATACAGCATTCAAAACCAAACTACCAGTATTTATTTTCCAGTATCTCACCTGACGACTGAATGAATAACCATCACATGAACTAAGAGCAATCTGTTTGCTTTATAAGCGACACAGTTTCAGGCACTTACGAAATAATGAAAACTAACACCTAACAGCAATGTTAAATGAATATGACGAGCTAAATTTTTGAGCAGTGTGTGAGAAGGAAAAAGTAAACTAGATCGCACATCGGTTCCTATTGTGAAGTTGAATACTGTTTGTTAAGTGGCGATGATTCATGAGACCCTAGAGTTGTATACACCTGAGATGTGTGACGCTTCCACAGAGTTTCTGTACTCCAATTAAACGAGGCATGAGTACTTCTTTTCCTCCCTCCTTCTCTTCTCTGCTTCTATCTGTCTGGTCTGTTCTGTTAGCTCACAAAGGCAGCTCACACTGTGTGTCATCCTGTGGGCTCATGTACTGCATGACATAACACAGACTCCATTTGTATCAAACTACTCTTTTCTCTCTCTTAAATACTTACATAGCTACTCCTACGGCATCTCATTGTGTTGTGGAGCGAGCTTATTACTGACATCTTGTTGATCTTTCAGTAAGTCTTGTGCCCTCCTCTGTTTTTCATGCAGGGTATTATGGTGCTTATTCCCATTCCTTCCTCCATTGCAACTTCTAAAAATAATCAGCCATAAAAGTAGCTATTGAGCTTTATTGTTACCAGCACAGTGAGATTAATAGTGGTGAATATACTGTACCTCACTGAAAGGGTGCCTTAAATTATTTGACACATCTCCCAGGACAGTCAGGGAGTTCTGAGAAGCCCCAGTGTTTCCTGTTACTCCTTCCACAGTAGTACGGGTCTGCATTGATTTTTCCAGTAGTCTGTGCCAAACAGGAACAATTTAGCTGACAGGGAGGTAATAAAATAATCTTTACAAGCAATGAATATAGTAAAGCAGATCAGAAACTGGATTTGTGTTTGTGGGAGAGAGGATCTGGTAGTTTAGTATCTCTCAGTGAAATTCTAAATTTAAAAAAAAATCTGATTACTGTGATTTGGGACCACTGACAGATTTCATTTTTGTTTATCACCTGATTTCATTTCAAGCAGGTATAATTTATTATTTTAATATAGTTAAAATATTTCAGTTCAACCTTTTCCTTTGCTTAGCTATGAATTTCAACAGAATGCAGCACAGCCTAATATAAACTAACAGTGAAATCAGCATGAAATGTTTTTAACATTGTCAAAATGAAATCATTTCCCATTTCTGGAGTGCTTTCAGAAAGCTGAGATGACTTTTTTCAACTTCTTCCTATTAAACATGTAATTGAAACAAACCTGTTAGGAAAACTTTCAGCATACTAGTTTTTTCAATGAAATTAATTTCCAATGGCTGTGATCAATGCTGGAGATTATCCAAGGAATGTAGGTTTTTAAATGTAGCTTCTAGGTCTCAGGCTATACCACTTTTTTCCTCAGGCACAATATTAATCTTAAATTAGGTGCACATGCCATCATAATTTTTTTTGCTCTCAACCTTTGCTTCAGGAAAATGTACATAGAAAAGACAGCATGCATGACCTAGGCTTATATCATCAGTGCTCCAATGGCTATGTGAGTATCATCTGCTCTGTTTTATTTTATTGGCTTGCTGTCAAGAGGAAAATGCATCAAGATTGCCACTGAGTGAAGAATCTTTCTTCTGTTCCATAGCTGCCTTTTCTTTTTCCTATGTTTTTGAAGGGTCAGCGCTTCTAAAAATAAGTGTAGGACATTTTAAAAAGGGCACTGGTAAGTGAAAAGTGTTCAAGTGAACAATTAATTTTCTAAGAAAATATGAACCCAGGGACATCTTCAGACATTAACTAATAAAAGCAAGAAATCCTTCTGTTTGCTCAACATATGGTTAAGGCTAGTTTTATTGATAGTGATAGCAGTATTATTACAGGATACCTGTGACTTTGCTCTTCATGAGCTCTTTGAGTTTTGTTCATTCTTCTGCTGTCATAAAAGTATATTTATATAAGAGAAGACTCCCCTGCCCGTGTCAGTGTAATTGTCATGGTCAGATGCAGTGTGACTTTGTGGCATTGAAAAGGAGGAAGACAGTCAGTCAACTCGAGAAGTCTCACTGTGAAGAATGAACAAGCATTAATCAGTTTTCTGTATTTTCTTTTTAATGCCCACAGAAACTACTCTCTGAATGCCATGCCTAGAAAATTGTGTGTCAAGCCTCCCAAAAGAAAAGTATGTGTGGCATAAATATCTTCTCCATAACTTACACCTTATTAAGACTTTTGAGTGTCCAGTCAGCATGGGAGACCCAATGTAGCCTTCTTCTGAGATGCTTCAGAGGCTCAAAAGGGGAAAAAATTAACACAGAGGAATGGATGTTCTGCACAGAATTTTCCACTGATTATTGCTCTCTGTGTAGTTCCTGGATCATGCCTTCCATGTGTAGCTAATCCTGCTCCAGGGTTATCATTTGCTAGGTCCCTTTGTGGACTCTTCAGGATGTTTTTGTTTGGTGGGTTTTTTTGTTTTTTTTTTTTTAAAGCAACTTAGTTTACAGGTCCTTCATTGAAAGGATGCATTAGCTTTGTTGCTAAGTTGCATAGCTCTAGACCCAATTACAGCTAGACTTAAAGATATGGCTGCAAAGCATACTGTTGTTTTGATTTTTTATGATTCATGTGCTGTTGGAGTGCGCTAAATACCTGAGCTTTTCAAGTAAATTGAAAAATATTTTGTAATTCTTTTCATGAATGGAGGCTATTAAGAGACAAGATATGCGTGAAAAGCAGCTCTCTACAAACAAATGTCCAGTACAACTGGTACGCTTTTTTCACCTGAACACAAAATCCTTCTATAGCACAAAGCCTTTACAGATAATTCAGCTGTGGAAATGACTAAGCTAGATCATTTTGCCCCACCTTAGTCTATATCAATCAACTGATTACAGAAAATAGCTTGTATTAAGTGGTCCACAGTCTAGATGCCAAATGTACAGTTAAAGATCAGAGCTTCAACTGGTGTGTCTAGACGTGATCACATTTAATCTGCTGAATATGCATCATTTTACTTCAGTAGAGGCCTGTTTCAAGTATCTGTAAGCACACTGAAGCCTGAAGAAGAGGCAGAAAATTGTTATTACTTTTTCTTCGATGAGACATTTCTGATAATATTGCAGTCTCTGAGACCTATGGAGGTACCTACTGGTAAGTTTTTTATAATGAACTTGTCCATGCTATTCTCACCCTGCCGAAGTCTTGACAAAGCGCTTGGGACAAGTTTTAAAAAGTCTTTTACACTTACGAGTATTATTGGCTTATGCAAGTAGCAAGGCCTTGAAGGACCTGGTTCATCACGAATTTCTGTGGAACTGATGGCCCTTCTCAGCTGAAGGGTGAATTCTGTCTGAATACTTCTGAGGAAAAAGAAATTACGTTCAAGTCAAATTTTTCCACAGCTAGTTCATGCCCTGCTGAGTTAGGCAGCAGTGATTCATAGGTTACTGTTGGCGTATGACAGTAAAGTCTATTACACTGCTCAATAGTAAGATAAATGCAAATAATGATGATGATGGAATTCGTGGATGGCTTTTTATCAGAGCACCTCTATACATTTTGCAAATGTTGCGTCAAGCCTCATGATGAATTGGCTGCATATGAACAAGCCGCAATAAAAGGGAGAGGACACAGGAGGTTGGCAGCTTGCCTCACAAGAGCCTTCAGGTGTTTGAACTTCTAGCCATCATTTCCAAAGTGCTATGACAGCTGATGGGAAACTTTCCGTATCTCTGGAACTGAGGTGGTGCTACAGACTGATTGCACGACAAGGTCTGCCCTTAGCCTTATTGCTCAAAGGATGGATGTAAAACAAACCTGTCAATGCTTTTGTAAAATATTTTAATACCTTAATATCTTTGTTAAAAAAAATAAAGTTGTATATATGTGTGTAAGTAATTTGCGCAAACCCTGAGGTGAAGTCATACATGGGCTTTTTGGTTTTATTCTAGGGTAATTCATTAATCAACTGAACATTAATAATTAGACTGGGGAACAGGTGCCTCTTGCAGGAATCCAGTCAAAGTTAGTTCCTCTGATCAACACAGAATTCACAGCAGTCTTTTAGAAGTAATAGTAGAAATTTAAAGACACTAATAGGCATAACAGAAAAATAACAGAAACAAAATCCTCTTACTTGAGAACCATTGTCTTATCTAGCAAATAAATTGACAAAATCAGCACTCACTGAGCTTATCAAGCAGGTGCTTCTGAGACAGATCAGATATTTTACTGATAAAATTTGTATTATTTTTGGCCCTGTAAAGAAAATTTGACTGATACAAAATGAAGTTGTTCCATGCAAACCCACTGAAATCCAGCACTGATGTCAGATGGATGTCTCAGTGTTCAGGAGAAGGTATAGATTACAAAGAATCCTCTTCTTTCCCTGTCATGGATGACACTAAACAATCTCCAGTCTAATGCCTCTGTCTGCTAACCTCTCCTCTTCACCAATTGCTTTGTCCTGCAATGCTTTGCCTATGATTCAGAAGAGTTTTGTCAGAAGGACTGTTATGTGGGAAGTGTGCTTGAGTGGTATATTTTTGTATTTCAAATTTAAATAAATCAATTGTATTTCCCAATTGGCAGTGGAGTTTGCCTCCGCTTTAATCTAACTGGTTCTTGATGTGCTTGGGAAGCGGCTGCTGCTGTGGGGCTGACGTTCCTGAAGGAAAGAACAACAGGGCTGCGGGAAGGCCCACACTGGGCTGCTGCCAGAAACAATACAGCCACGTTACCGCTGCACTCTGTACGGATTAATTAGCTCTGTCGAGAAGCAAGTGTCACACTGTGCTAACATGGCTACCTTTGTTCTGCAGCATAAACTAACTCATTTAGACCTGACTTAAGTGCCTTTAGATAAGTGTGGTTTCTTTATCCTTGGAATACATTGAGGTAAAATGACTCATTCTACAGTGCTAATCATTTCTGGCAAGTTATGGTCAGTGTTAATCAGTGACACGTAGCAGATGTTCCGTGATGGTATTATCTTGCTCTTACTTGTATGCACCTGTTCAAAGGAAAATAGCTGACCCGTAAAGTCATCTCCCAGCTCTGTCAATGCACATACAGAGCATTGCTCCGAGCTGCTCATTTCTCAACTAGGACGTGTCCAACAGCGGTGTAACTCTTGCAGTCTCAGGAGACATTAGCAAAGAGCAGGCTAAGTGCTAAGCCACTAATTCAAAGGAGATCTCCCTGGGCTGGGACTGCTCTCTTGGCCCTGACGACAGGAACAGGAACACTGCAGTCTTGTGTATATACTCGTCAGCTTGCACAGTATATGCGAGTACTGGCTCACTTTGTCCTTTCTTGAATTGTCCTATGTTGGTCTTTGTATTATCAGGAGGACAATTACAGCCATTTAAATATTTGGCTTCAGAACTAAACTGGTTTTGGACACAAGCACTGTGGAAACCAGGGACACATGGGGATTGTCCGGTTGTCTCTGGTACTTGCATGATGAACCTTGTTAAATATTTCTCCGTATTGCTGCATGTACCAAGTCTGTACATATGATCTTGATAAGAGAACCAAATTTGCGATGCTGTGCCAGAAGTGGCCAGTACTATCTGTGTAGGGGAGAAAGAGAGAGCATATCGCTTGGCAAGGCACAGTTAGGCAGTGAACTCTGATGGTAAAATGGTAACTGCTAATTGGATATAATGAGGTAAATGCCTAAGGGAAGATACTCTCACCAAACGAGTAAGTCGAGAAGCCAGTCCTTGTTGGCAGGGAAGTTCTGAGTATATTAGTACCTATGTAAAACAGCCGTAGGGAAATGAATCATACGACTGAAGGTTGTTTGAAAATGTCCTGTCACTGGGTGTGCTGCTCTGAGTTTGTGTGCAGCACAGTGAGCTAAATTCATTTCAAGTTACTAAAGTAAGAGGAAATTTTTGAATAATCATCACTATATAATGACCTAGATGACAATGGGTAGGTTAAAAATAAGAAACGCGTTTTTGCATTTCAGGGAAATGAGAGTGGCCTTCCTCTGGGAATTAGGGAAAAAATTGAATGTGAGGAAGAGAATTTCCAATTTTAGACCTGATTATCCTCTCCTCTTGCAACCTTGCACAGTCATTAACACTTTTGCAAAGGGATGTGAAGTGCTGTTGTTCAGATTTGGTAAGGCTACCACTCAAGCCCTGATTTCCCCGGTGTGAGTCTGCCCAGGTCAGCATAACAGAGACTCCAGTTCTCACCTTTCTGGCTTTAGATTTCTTTTTAATGTCCCCATTTTGGGGGAGAAGATGTGACCAGCCAGTGTTAAGAGGACCACAGCTTCACAGGTGACTGAGAAGTGTTGCATGATGGAGAACTGGATTCATGGGGTTTCCATAACACTGTTTTTAGAGACTGTTTAAAATATTTGCAAGGAAAAGTGCTCTGCTTATGAATTGGAAAATAAAAATGACAGTTCCCAGGATATTCTGTTCTCTCTGTCTCAGTTAGTGATACCGAAATATACCGTTTTCCCAGACAACATTAGGAAGACTCTGAGAGAGGTGTCTGAGCAGTTGGAATACGTGGAGTTACAAGTAGTAAGGATTTTTCTTCTTACGGCTTCACGACTCTGTGTGCAGCCAGAGAAAGTGAGAGAGACAGAGGGAGCCAGCGAAAGAGGCTCTCGGGGCTCCCTGGTCATTCCTGGTAGCCTGACAGTGCAAACGCACTCCCCAGTCTGCAGGCTGAGGGTCTTAGAATGAAAGAGGTGAATTTTCTGCTATTAATTATCTAATTGCGATTGCTGAGAATATTATGTTAGTAACATTTTATTGCAGTATTTTTTGGTATAAAAATATTTGCAGCTAACATGGTTATCCAAAGCAGCAGGTTGGATTTGTCACTGCCTGGCATTCAGTTCACATGAATGGACATCCCACTGAAATGAGGCTGTGGTCTTAACTATATAGATAAATACTCTTCTGGGCATTGGAATAATAGAGAAGTTTTCTTCTGTCACTTGCTGAAAGTGATTTTTATTTATTTCACAAGCTGAGGCATGATGGGGCAGCTGTGACTCCATCTTTTGTGAAGCCTCCATTTGAGCTGATATCACATAGTTTGGTAAACTTAGGAAAATATTTACCGAAACTAGCAACTGGAAGTGAAAAAGTAGTGCTTTTGAAGATTTTGGTGCTTTTTGCCTTTGGCATTGCTTCTGTAGCATTGAGAGGTACCCACCATGCTGGGAGAAGGACCTTTCATTACTTAGTTGAATAGCTTTCAAATAACTGCAGAACATGACAATAATGAAAAATGGAGGATCAAAGTGCTCCAAAAGGATTTACATCAGTGAACCTGAAGAATCTGACCCAAACTTTTAAAACGCTTCCCTAATTAGTAAAAATATTGTTAAAAGTCTTCAAGCTGTAAATGTATACCTTTCCTTCTCAGCTATGCCCTCAGCTTTCACAGTAACATAAATAATTCCTCTCTTTGTTTTTTTCACTGTGTTTCCATTTTCTGTTTTTCAAAAGCTGTTCCTCGCCCAGCCTTTGATATTTTTGGAGATTGATGATGTTTATTCCTTATACTTAGCTTAATGACACCAGCACACTTAACCTGTGAACCTAGGCTATTTTGGCTGGATGGTAATTTGGCTGAAGTTGTCATTAAGGTGTCAGAGTGGATTGTAGGACAGCTAATTCGTACCGCACTGCCGTAGCTGCTGGAGGCCAAGGGAGGGTCCTTTCTATGCTGTCTGTCACTCTCGGGAGAAAGCCGCCACCAAGACACAGGAAGAATGGCTTCTCATTTCCTCTTTCTTTAGTTTTCTGTATGTGTTTAGTTTTCAGTTCATGTGGTTGCACCATGCCTTTGCCCAGACGTGTCTAAAGCTTTTGTCCAGGCATACTTTAAACTGGGTAATTCCATCTAATCACTTACTTCCTACAAGCCCGTCATGTGCAGCTGTTCCTTGATGACCCTTGGCTATTATGTTCAAAGTGCCATCCAGGGGAACAGTGTCCTTCAAAAGATGAATTTAAAATTCACAGTCACGTCAGGAAAACTTCGAGCTCAGCAAGGTTCACATCTGACACCTTCAAGAACCTGCCACGTCCCTGCCTGCCTGTGAGCCTGTGATGTAATTTATTTGATTAAAACAACAGAGAGAGAAAGTCATTGAGCGAAAAGATTTCTCTTTGTCAGATTGTGAACAGGCTGAATTGCACCTAAAATATTTGACAGCTCAATAGTTAAATGAGTAATTATAATAACCTCAGCCTTGTTAACATCTATGCACGTTTAGTCACTAACTTTAAAGGGGCCAGGTTTTCACCCAATGTCTGCCAAAGACCTTTTAAACTAACACTGCATTTAGTCTGCTTGTCCGATACGGATCCTGGGAAAGACATACTGTAATAATGTGTCTGCAGTTGATTTCCTCCAGAAAAAACAATTTTCCCTGAATCCATATAGTTGTTCGCAAAATGCATTGTTAACGGAATTACTATATACAGTGGCTGTGATAACACATGCTACAAGTTGTCATTTGTAATCATCACTGTTTCAACTGACTGTCTGCTCCTGGCTCATGTGTTGAAAGAGGGTAAGGAAAAAAAATCACATGCTGCCTTGCTTTAACCTCAAAAGGGCAGGATGGTGCCATCTAGCAATTACAGGAGTTTGACTTCTTTTCTACTGTCAGCAATTTTTTGCAAGTTCAAAACCTACTAATGTACAAGTGAGAAAAATCCATAAAGAGCTATAAAACAGCAAAATAATTGAAAACCAATCTCTCTTCAAGGAATGTGAAGAAGTGACATTTATCTGCAAATACGTATGTTCCAAAATTAGTACAATGTGTTGAATTTTTAATATATATTAAGAGATTTTTCCTGAATGGAGATTTTGATGTATTGACTTAAGAAAAATAAGGTTGTCAGGGAAGAAGTATGGTTAGCCCCACTGCTAGCCCCTGCTCTCTTTTTGTGCATCCCTTCCTTTTCTTTGAGCTGCTCCTCTCTTGTGCTGCTTCACCGCAGCCCATCAGGAGACCTTCTCTTTAGAAAGAACCAGACACCATCTACCTATCAGAGCAGATGTAAGCGTCACCGCTCTGAGGAGGAATACTGCAATTGTGTCCCTTTTCCTGGTCACAGACTAACAGAGGTGAGGGGGGGCTGCAGAACATGGGATGGGGGCTGTGTGATGTCAGGTACCTTCCCATACAAAAGTTAATTCAGTCCTTAAACCACACAGGTATATCTATGCATGTCATAGATATAAAATACGCTATTTTCCCTAAGTAAAATTATAGGAAGAGATTAGGTATTATACAATAAACGTATATGAAAAATTATTTCTTTTCAATGCTTTTTACCAGTTTGTAGGTAATCCCAAATCCAATTCATATCTTAGCTGGTTTATATCCTTCAGTGTAAACATATTCATCAAAATAAATGCATTTATGCCACAAGGCCATGTTTATAGCAGTGTATAACTTTGCTAAATTTAAAGTGTTTGGGCACACATTTGTCATGCTGAATGTTTGACTCGGGAAATTATTTTTTTAATGGTTTGGCCATTTCTAAGAATGAAGTTAAGGAAAAATACTGTTGTTTCTTCTTCATGTGAAAAAATCTCTGAACTTGTTTGTTGAGAAGTTTGAGTGCTTTCAATCAGTTTAATCTTTCAGGATATTTGTCATGGTAGTGGACAAATGTGTTTACCATCTGTGAAAAATCATCTTGGTTTTTTGGAATCTTTTAGATTCCAAGAATCTAAAAGAGTTTGGTTTCTTACATGCACAGCAGTGTCCAGGACAGTGGGACAGTGGGATGGTTTGAAGACTCCCCTTGGACTGAGCACGCTTTAAGCTCACGTAACTCCTGCATGGTGACTGGATTGGATGTGTGTCATCCCTAGAGTGGAATGGAACTTTTTTTCTTACGATACTTCAAAACAGGTCTAAAATATGGTGAGAACAGCACAACAAGCTGTGGAGGAAAATAATAACTCTCCATTCAGTGCAATTACGAACAGGGCAATACCTGCCTACCCAATGGTGAACACCAGAAGAGGAGGTCAGTGTTTGCCCATTGCTGTGCAAACAAGAACGGGCAAAGAAGCACAAACCCTCTAAAGGAGCACCAACATTCCCATGCTTCTTGTGTGAAGCAGATCTTTTATAAGGCAGTGTGTGATCATGCCTTTAAACACTGTATCATAAATGGTATAAGTTAGCAAAATGCTCCAAATTGCTTTTTGTCACAGTACTTGACTGTAGAGCCTTACTTTACGGCCTTACATCAGTGGGGTTTTTTTTTTTTTGCCTTTGTTTCTGTGGGGGCATAATGTAAATAGTAAAATGTTCCATTTTTTTAATATATTGAAATATTACATGCCACAATGTTTAATTTGCATTAGTTGTAATTTCTCAGGAAAATTAAAAAAATTAATGTTTTTTATGATAACACATATTTGTGTATTTCTTTTATATTTAGGTCTTTATCAGTTTCCCAGAACTGAGTTTTCCCTGTAATTCTGAAAGCCTTCACAGCGTACAACAAATCCTTTTGTTACATAAGAATTAAGGAACTTTTTCAGAGATAAGAATGAATAAATCTTCAGGTTTTTCATGCTGATAAACACTGCACTGGCCACAGTGTAAATAGAAGTACTTTGTAAGCCTTTTGAGCTAACGGGCACAGTTCAACAAAGTGTCTGCAAAGTGGATGATGGTAGCTGAGAAGAAACCTCTGCACAGCACTCTCAGAGCCAAACCTGCCAACAACTTCACCAAGTTTGTACCTCACTCGTATCGCTGTAAATTAAAGCAGTTGTGGTCTATCAGTACTTGGTGAGAGTACTGTCATTTTCTGTTTTAATCCCCGAGTTCCAAATGTTGGCTTGTTTCCACAGGCACTTCAAACTTTTCCACTGACTCTAGAGGAGTTCCTCTAGGTTCATCCTAATGTGGTCTGAGGTCTCATTCCCTGCCACTGAAGTCAATGAAAAGACAATGACTGCAGCCTGGATGACACACTCGGGGCAAGCTGGTCTCCCTGTCTTTGCATGACACTATGCAAAAAGACCCAGATCTTCCAGGCTATGTATGAATGTGGCAGCACTGAATGAAAATCTTTCAAAGTCTTCTTCCATTTTTTATGAGAGCCTTACTTATTTTATGTATCCTCAGACTGGAGCAGAAAACAGAGTTGTTTCTTTGTGTTTAAGTCAGATTCTGCCCCTGTGTCTCAATCTTGCTGTGGGAAATTTAGGTATAGAAACACTACAAGTGTGCATACTTTATCATGTTAGAGCTTTTTTTTCCAGTAACACAGGTAAGAAAAAACTAAGTCTGCCACCAGAACTAAGCAAAATCTGGCGTGAGACTTGGCAAATGTAAGCTTTGTAGTGCTGTCTTGCTGGTGTATGTAATACAGGTCTGTATGCAGATAAGTAATATAACCATATGTCATACAATTGATCTATGCTAACTGCTAAAGCAAAGTAGGCATATTTTAAGGTGTAGAATTAGTACTGCATGCAGGCCAAGCCATAATAAATAAACAGTACAACCGCAATAATGCCACAGCAATGCCTCAGCAGCTCATTGGCATAGATGGACTTAGATGTAAATTACTACAACAGTTAATTTACAGAGCACTGCACATAGCAAGATTAAATACAGGCCATGCTTTTGAAATTAGTATGCAGATAAAACTAGTGAAACAGGGTATTTGAGAACAGTTACAAATCTATTTTTTAGGAGGAAAAAAACCCACAACCCGTACTTCCCTGGTTGGTAGTTGCTTGATTTCAGATTTCTGGTTTATCACTTAAAGATGAAAATTTAGAAGGCATGAACTGAAAACTGCAACTGGTCTGCATCTTTGTCTTGTGTCTGCCTCTGATTGTAGTGGTCATCTTAACAGATGAGTGTTATTATCTCTGTAGGAAAGATTGTGGTGAGTCTGTGAGACTCTGTATCAGTTATCTGAAAGTGACTAATAGGAGAGTTGCGCTCTACTATGTTATAATTCACTGAAACCAGCCAAAATTAATTACCCACCAGTTTTCTTTGGCTATAGCCTGTTCTACCAGAGAAAATAAAAGAAAAAAGAAAGCAGGAAAGTTTATAATTTAACAAATACATTTTCAGCATTTTTAGTAACACTGAAAAGAGTGCTCGCTCTCATAGTTGTTCTTATGATGCATTTTGCTGCTGGGTTCAGATTTGCACATCAGCAAAAGTTTGGGCGGAATAGATTCTCTTTCTTCTGTGGACTTCACCGGAGCGGGGGAGTTGCACATACTTGGGATGTGTTTCCCTGACTCTGAGCAGGAAGTGGATAATACCAAATCTATTGTTCTCTGTGAATAAAGCCAGGTAAATAAGTAATACTTGTGGCTTTAATCATGCAGAAAGAATTCAGGCAAACAGGGAAGTTATGCCTTAGGAAAAAGCAGAGAAACTTCCAAAGTGCTCTACTAACAAGGGGGTTGAATGATTGGAGAAATAAATGTTAATAGCCACATTTGGAAAGTACTGAGAACCACGGTTCAGGGTCAAATTCTGCTGCAACTTTTATTTGTCACGCCAGCAGATTACTGGACTCATGCCAGTACAGTAGGAATATGGCCAACTGAAAGTCACACAGCAATAAGATGTTGACACCTGGCACGGGGAAAAGGCTGTGCTGGGCAGGAGTTCTAAGGGAAAGATGCAGATTCCCCTTTCAACCGCACGGAGGTCGGCATGCGTGTAAGTGTAACAAACTTCCTCGTACCGCAATTCTGACTGTGAGAAGGGACCCACTCTTCTAGGTGCTGTGCGAAGGCAGAGCTGAGTGACTGTCAGCTCTCTGTAAAAAGAGGCTTTACAGACTGAGCAGATAATTGTGAAGAACTAGCCAGAGGGTTATTATATTCTCTTCTCTTGCAGGTAGTAAATCGAGAGTTTCTGTTAATCATGGAGAAAGACACAGAACAAAAGAAAAATTCTGATTTTTGTTACATTAGTGCAAATCTGGGATAACTTTATCTAAAGTGTTTGGCCTAGGAGTGTTCCTGAAGGGCTGGTTAGGGCATACACATACATCCTGACCTCATTCCAGCCGCAAACGGGGGTGTGCAGTGAACCTGTTTCCAAGGAAGGCAAATCTGTATGCATATGCCAGAAAGGACCGTGGCTCACTCTCGCTCGGTCCCTAATCTGGACAGCTGGGGATAAGGATCTCACAGGACTATGTGCAACATATATCGATGCTTAACATCTACTTTTTAAACTCTACTTTTTCAATTGTCAGCTCTTCCTATTAGGGCAATGTGAGCTCAACAGTTTGCTGAGATCCTTCTAATTAGGAGAATTTAAATAGCAAGATTAGTTTGATTGCAAGAATTCTCTTGTGAAATGTCCTTTCTGTAAAACCATCTTGCTATTCTTTGCTTTAACCACCAGTGCCTTAGGTTCAACCTGTACGGTATGAATTCTACAGGAAAATGTACCACGTGGTAGAGTTGCAACAGAAGGTAAAAAAACCCCAAAACCCAAACCCATCTGGTCCTCAGCTTGGTCTAAGTAAATCTCATCCAGTCTAAGTAAATCTCATCTGCTCTAAGTAAATGAAAAACCCTGAAGAGGGGCTGTTTTATACCAGGTGAAAATTTGGATTTATGCAGTTTATAATTACAAACTTACGTTGCTTTCTCACAAGGATTCTTTTTATGTCCTCCCTCAGATACCTGTTTTTAACAAGGCTGTGCATTTTTTTTAGTTTTTTAGTTTTTGTTTAGTGCATTTTTACTGATCATGGTGCCCTGTGGTGCCGTGCCTCCCACACTGTATTAAACTGATGAATTAGATTGTGTTACATCTTCTTGTTCTTTTGCCTTTAAGTGGTATCTACTAATCCTTTCTGGTCTTGGCTGTTGCCTCTGAGAGACCCACTTTTGCTGTATGTTCTTGCATTTGGCTTTGTTTGCAACTCCTTCACTGGACACTCTTGCTTTTCAAGTAGGGCAAGCGTGACACCTATGATAGGTTACGACACTGTCCTGACTTTGGTTTTCTGCCTAATTTGGTTATGAGTTGGCTTATGCACCAACATGCATGGATCACATCACCCACTGTCAATGGGAGCTACGCAAGGCTTGGGTTTTTAGCTCTTTACCTGGCAATTGATCAAGGAGAGTTAAACAAGGTTCTGTCAGCGGTTCTGGCCTTAGTTTGTAATTGCTTATGTCTACAACTCTAATGCCTTAATTAAACTTTCAGCACATTATTCCATCTTTCATAGACTTGCTGTTTCATTAGCTCAGCTGCTAATTAGCCAGTAGTAGACCCATCTTCTCCTTAATGCTAAATTACGTGTGCTTTCCCCAGGTTAGTTTACTTTTGCAAGGCTACAATATCACTGAACCTTTGAATTTATTTTGTCTTCCTGAACTTGCTGGCTGGGTTTGGGGATTTTCATTCCCTGTCTTTGCCATATATAGTGGTACTCAGTGGATTCTTTCTGATGATCTCATCAGCTCATACTACTATGACATTTGCAGGTTTCTAGATTTTATAGCATTTCACAATCTATTAATTAGACTGTTTCTAAGTATTTGCTTCTAAGTATTTTTAAATCTCTAGGAGGAAGGGTTTGGAAGATATTACAGTACTTTACTACTACTACTACTAAAGATATTTTTTTGCATAATAATTACAGTAAAACTTAAACCAGTGATGCAACCAGTTAGCTCCCTGGTATTGCATCTTCATAGCCCGGATGCAAAAAATGTCTGTAAAAATGTCTGTCCTTTTATTTTACTTCCTTTTCCCCAAAATTCTGAAATAATTGCAGTCAAAACTTCTAATAACCCTACAGTAATTGCTTCTAGTGGGAGTCTCCACTTTTTGCCATCTGGGCTTCTATGGCATTCATCAGAACACATTGTCCAATTGACTCACTTTTTTCAAGTCAATATCCCCTTCCTAGAAATGTACATTTCTACATATATACACATGTATATTGCTATAAAAAATGCCCCAAAAGATTATTTTAACAATAAATAGTTGAATAGGAGCAAAAGCAAAGGGTGCTTGAGAAGAACAGTTGTTAGATTTATTCAGTTAGTGGATTTTCTTTGTTTATTCAATCATATTGATTTTATCCTGACAAATCTGAAAGTTCTCTAAGAATTGTCTTCAGTCAGTCAGAGCTCATAAGTAATGTTCCCATGGTTCAACTTGGTGTTTCTGTCACCTTTTGAAGTTGGCTTTTGTAATATAATCGTACCCACTGTAAGTCTTTTTTCTCCTTTCCAAAAACTAACATAAAATTAATTCACTCAAGTTAGTTGAAAACCTTGCATGCGCTTATTGGAACTTCTTGTGAAGTACGTCACAACTTAGTATGAGGAAGGATTACAAAATAGCTTTGGGGGTTTTTCCCCACTATTTCATTTTAACTGAAAGGAACTGTCTTGTGACTTGGTGTTTTGTGCAGTCTCTGAGGCAGCAAAAATTGGAGAGTTGAATACTTTCAGTCAGATGAAATAATTTATCTAGCACAGAACTCAAATGGTCTTCCATATGTTAGCTAATGGCTCTAAGCATGTTATGGTTGCAGCGAAAGGGGATCTTATTTCATCACTTTGTGTTTTAAGAGAATTTGGCGAGGACAGCACTATTTTTTGAAATCAAATGTGTAGGTGTCTTCTTTCAGCAGATGCTCCACTCAAGTGAGGAGAGAAGCCTCTGAGTGAAATGTCAAAGAGCGGAGAATTTTAAAACATGACTGCTTAGACACAGATGCTTAGTTGGCCAGTTCTAAGCATTGGTACATTGCTAGTACTATCATTAGCCAATTTCATGTTGGAGATGGTGACTCTTCTGGGCCGCTTTCTGAGATGCCCAACTCATGCCGTGGACCCTATTGAGCATGTCACTCTGCAACTCATGGTTTGGATTTCAGTGCTGGGAACATCTGTCTTCTAGGTGCAGAAATATTTCTTTGGGTCTGGCCTCTAGTATTTGGTTTGAACCGGGGAATGCTTAGGTTGGTGCTATTCAACATGAATGTCTGGTTAGTTCCTTATTGATTTATTGCTGGAATGATAGGAGATATCAGTGATTTTTGAGCATGCTCTGAAAGAGTCAAGAATGAGCAGAGTCCCTTAGGTACTGGAATCAATAAGCGAGAAGGGAGATGGTATGGAACAGGAGGAAAGAAAGTTTGCATTGAAAAACTTTCAAGCATTAATGTTAAGGGCTGTCACTCATTGAGAGTTGTATAATATTAGATTCAGGTTAAAAAAGATCATTCTTTGTTTGCCTAAGGTCAAAACAAAACAAGAACATCCTAGAATACAAATAAATTTTTCTTTATATAACATGAAGTGGTCTAGAAATAGGAAATCCATTAATTCAGTTGTGCTTTGATTTCTACATTGCATGGAAAGAATACCCAGCACCAGAAGTCACAGAACTGTAAAAGAAGGTTAAGGTTTGCTGAGTTGCTAAAGAATGCATGATTGCTTAACTCTCTGTCCAGATTATATATAAGCTTTCAGAAATTTCACAACTTTTCTTGCTGTAATTAAAACTCACTGATATTTCTGTAGGAAGTTATCTAACAGGACTGAGAGGACCATAATTAAATGATCAGAAAGGCTTAGTTTAGCATTTGTGTGAAAACAGGAGGTGTTAGTTAATACAAAAGCAATGGAAAATTTCCTGGGTAAAATAGAATTCGAGACATTTAGAAATAATGTGAAAAAAACCAACTGCAATTTCTGTTCATTCTGTCACGGAGTTGGTAAATTTAAAGGCTCCCTAATGATTTTTTGTAATGTAATTAGAGCTGCTGGATAATAGTTGTGTTATTATGATTAGCTTGAATTAAAAGAATGGAAACATTAATATCATTGCTTGGAAAATACCTTGATCGTTTAGGTTTCTTGCTATTCACAAGTTTTGAAAGAGGAATGCTATGTTTAAGAGTTTAAAAGCCTTTTCAAGCTGTTCCTAGACTGTAGAAACCAGGGATACTTCTGAATCCCTCAGCCCCGGCGTGAGGTTCAGCTGTATAGCCACTCCAGGTGAGGATGAGACGTAGACCTGCACAAACCCTTCTGCAAACCTTTTGCTTCATGGCTTCTGTAGAAGGAAAGCTGGGTGTCTGCTTCATGTGTGCACTCCAACAGATGTCTGACCTGAAGTATTAAGGGAGCAGGAGTCTGGGGCAGGTGAGTTTCCATACAGGTACTCTTTCTCCAGTCCACTGAGCAACTCCCCTGGACACCACTGAACTGCCAGACGATGCAATTATATATACATATACATATAAATATATAAAGAAACTCCAGCATGTAACCGAAAAGCAAAAATTAGGTGTAAAATTGAGATCCTTTCATGTTAGTTTGATGTGTTAGGATCAAATATAGTTTTCTGGTTAATTTGGGTTGCACTCTGTCCTATTATTGACAGCCTTCTTCAGCAATTATTTTATTGTTCCTCTCCTTCAAAGTGTGCCTTAATTTGCAGAAAACTACATATACATTTGTGTTTGTAGTTAGCAACCACAATCAAAATATTTTTTTGCTGATATATTATCAGCATTTTTATGATTAATTATTATTTTCTTAGCCAGAAATAATAATCTTAACATCCTGAAAATGAAATTGCTTTTGCCAGTAGCTCAGGAAATTAAAGGGAAAGAGCTTTGTTGCCTGTGTGTTCTCATGGGCTGGAAAGATCCTATCATGATATGTTAAGGTAAAAATATGGAACACAGTTGGCACAATTTAAAAGAATTAGAGTCAGGAAGTAGATAGCTCCATGGAGTTGAACAGAAGTGAAAGGAAGTAAAGCAAATCGGCTGTATTTGAGAGAGACTGTAGGTTTTCTGCTGCCACTGGATGAACTTGTTAAAGTAACATGTTCTTTATTATATATGGCACTTGATTCAGGTGTAGTACAAGTGATGTGAACTGGGGTTCAAAGGAACAGTGGATTTGAGTTCCACAACTACATCTGCTTTTCCTTCACAGCCAGGGATGGATAAAATTTGATGATCATATCTGTACATACATACAGACACATGCACGCGCATGTGCACACGTACATATTTCTCACTCTCTCTCCCCATGTATTTAAAGGTTCTTTTCTCTCTTCAACATCTTTCCCTATTTTCACATGATGTTTCTCCAAAATACCAAATGCCTCAAAAGGAAATATTTCTGGCTAGGACATATCAGAAATTTCATGTGACTACTCTGTCTGCAATATATCTTTGAGAAACAGACACATTTTTCCTGTCATTTGACATTCTAGATGACCTATTTTACAGTTTTTCTGGAGTAGAATTTACATGGATACATCAGTATTTTGATCACTGAAACTCAAGGACTGTTTTGAGCTTTCTTAGTTGTGACTGGCGGCTGATCGAATATTGCTGCTAGCTCAAAGACAGATAATACAGCAATACAGCACCAGCTTTCTCACTCTCCTACTTTCTTGTTGGATCTGAGAGCATGTTGGGAATACTCTGGCCTCTGTTCAGAAGATTGTAACCTTGTGGCAGAGGGCAAATAGATTTGGATAGCCTGTGAGTGCAGAGAGCTCGGAATGGAGGACTGTAACTTCCTATGTGACTTTTCCAGCAGTGAGAAATTATGCAAAAAATGAGACCCATCTCTGGCTCCTTCAGCCTTGTGCTGACTGCGTCTGGCAGTTAAGTGCTGCTGGGGCATGTTAGCCATTCTCAGAACATGCTTCCAGGACTGGGTGCCTGTGGCAACCTAGGTGTGAAGAGACAGTGTGGGCTGCAAACAGCTTCAGTCGCCTACATGTTCATCGCTGTCTAGGTGGTGACAACTTCAGTTGAAGTCAGTAGTAAAACTGTAGGTCCGTAAAAAGTTTTCAGCTCGAATCTAGCTCCTTTACAAGACAGACAATCTGTGTCTCTTAATTCCACCCAAGGTGCGAAGTGACAAAGGTCTATTTTAGACCTCGCTTGGCACCTACCTGACAGCTGGTAACTCCATTGGTGTTACTGTCACAGTCACTGCATGTAGCAAGGTGAAGATGTTGCAGCGTAGTCAGGCATGGCTCTGAGATGCTCTGCAAAAATGACACCAAAATATAAAGCCATCCTGCCCCTTCTGTTCCTGACTTTGCTCCAGGCCATTTGCCTAGGAAGGGAGGAAGACAAGAAAGTGTTCTTCTTGCTTTTACCTAGCTGCAGAATCAGCTTAATTAAAGGATGAGGCTGTAGTTTAACAGGATTTTGCCTTCAGTGGTGATACTGGCCTCTTTTGCACCCAGTCCCCCTGTTCTTTATGCTTGGTCTTGTCCACGTGCCAAAGTGCCTCCCCTAAGTGGTACTTACAAAAACTGCTGTGAACAGGCTCAGAGAACTGGCGTGGTGATTTGGTTCATAGCACAGCTGCGGAAACAAGTTGGCAGAGTCGAGGGGTCCCGTGCTGCCATGAGGGGCACGAGGAGGAGGTCACCTAGCAGTGATTTTGTAGGGAGGGTGTTCCTAAAGCAGATATTGCTGCAAAGACCACCATGTCACAACACAGCATCTGACCACAGTCTGAGGGACACTTAGGAAAATCTTTTTGAGCAGCGTTTTGGGTTGTGTGGTGCAGATTGCCTCCTATGCACACTGCATCCCACTCCATCAGGTGCTATCCACACCAGTATCTAGGCTGGGGACAGTGGCCTTCAGTTAAGCTTTTCTGAACTTGAGTGGGAGACCACAAAACATTTTAAGCACGGAATTCAGTTCTGGGTTTAAAATAGAGTGAAAACATGGCTTAGGTGATGAGGCACCCACAAGAGAGATGAGTATGTCACATACTTAAAAGGTTATGTGCCTTTCTTTAGAAATGAAGATCTTCCTATAGTAAAAGGACTTCTGTCAACTAGAGAGGCAGCAGCAGCTCCTCATTGGATATTTTAAATTTTTAAGATTTAAGATACTGGGGCATATACTCTCACTTTCCCATGTTATAAAGCCTTAAAGAGGTTGTGGTTACAGATAGGCACCTGCTGTCATCTTGGAACAGTGCTTGCTGTCAGGCCTTCATTCTTTAAATCTATCCCATCCTCCTCGATGGCAGAGAACTCGAAAGTTCCACCTTCTTCAAATACTGTGACAACACAAGTAAGTTCTCAGCCCCTGAGCACTCTGCTCCACTGTATTGAACAGAAGGGGCTGGTTTTCCTCTCGCTGCTTTCCTCCTTTCCTCTGGTTCTCAGGCCATGTCAAGCCGTTGACTCCCAGCTTGCAATCCACCTCTGGTGCCAGTTTCCTTTGCTCACTTGTTATATTTTCAAGCATTTCTCAGACAACCCTCCACCCTCCTTGAGCATTGACAAAAATACCTCCTTATCATCTCTCAGATCAATCCTTCAGCACTTTGTGTTCTTCAGCAAGGAAAACTGCTGTGCTTAAAAGCTTGTCAGCAATTGGCTATGAGTGGAGTGCTTATCATACTGACCACCGTTATCTCCCTGTTTCCTGGTACCCAGTCATTTGACCGTCTCTTATCTTCTGTATTTGGCTACAACTGTCAGCCCCAATAGATCGGACACACTGGTCTGGTTTTGCACAGAGTAAAAAGGAGCTGATATGAGCATAAATATTGTAGAACTGGGACTACACTAAGGACTACACTAGATTACGATAATTTAAGCAATAAGTACAGGGGTGACCTTACTAAATCTGGCCCAGCTTTTATACCATTGTCATTGAATGCTAGGTCAAGAGCTTGAGTGATTGGGATGTTTTTTTAGAGACACGGGGTATAGTAATATGCTGGTGAAGTTGATCAGTTAATGGGTTTGATGCAAAGTGTGAATTTCCTTCCTGCACCTGTGTGCAGGATAAACCTGTGGCTCTGATATTTCAAAGTAATTTATAGCCTTCTGGCAGATCCTCCATTATACAGTTGATGATGCAATATGTTCTCCCCTTGTGGCATGTACACAAAGGAATTAAATATTTGTGATCCTGATTTTAAAAATGTTACTATCTGATTGCATTTTAGTAGCAAACTTTTGAGACTCCAGCTTGGATGTAGATCCTGAACATAAACTGTAACAAAATCTCCACCTCCTGTAAGATTAACATTCAGTAAAGACAAAATAACTAATGGTTATGAGGTGGGCTACTAAAGTAGGATCCCTTGAAAAATATGTAGCATGGAAAATTACTGATTCTGAACCTCTCAACCTCCTGGCTGGTTCTGTAACCACCACCCTGGACACTTTGACTACAGTCCAGAGATAATTGGTCTGATACCTAATATGAATTTTCTCTCCAAATGTTTTGTTTTCAAAGTGGAATTAGCTAATTTTAAATGCTTATCACTAATGTTGAGCTATACTGGATATGTGAAATACATTTCCATAAGTAGTGTGATCAGTGACTTACGTTTTGACTCAGATATAGTGCTAGATGAACATGTTGACTAAATAATGAAACGGAATCATAGAATCACAGAATCACAGAATGGTTTGGGTTAGAAGGAACCTTAAAGATCATCTAGTCCAACTCCCCTGCCATGGGTAAGGACACCTACCACAAGAACAGATTGCTCAAAGCCCCATCCAACCTGGCCTTGAACACTTCCAGGGATGGGGCCTCCACAGCTTCCCTGGGCAGCCTGTTCCAGTGCCTCGCTACCCTCACAGTAAAGAATTTATTTCTAATTTCTAATCTAAGTCTACCTTCTTTCAGTTTAAAACTGTTAGCCCTCATCCTATCACTACACTCCCTGATAAAGAGTCCCTCCCCATCTTTCCTGTAGGCCCCCTTCAAGTACTGGAAGGTCTCCCCGGAGCCTTCTTTTCTCCAGGCTGAACAACCCCAACTCTCTCAGCCTGTCTTCTTAGAATAGGTGCTCCAGCCCTCTGATCATCCTCATGGCCCTGCTCTGGACTCACTCCACTCTGGACGTGGACCTCTTGGAGTGAGTCATAGAGGGTGACACCCCCTCCTTGTCTCCCCTGCCTGTCCTTCCTGAAGAGCCTGTATCTTTCCATTCCAACACTCCAGTCACAGAAGCCATCCCACCACATCTTCGTTATGCCAATAAGATCAGAACCCTGCAGGTATGTGCATGTCTCTGACTCCTCCTGTTTATTCCCTACGCTATGTACATTTACATAGAGGCATTTAGGCTGGGCCCGCGATGAAGCTGACTTACTGGCTGGAGTGGCTGGGATTGCTCTGTGCTGCACTCCAGGTGCTCTCCTGCTGACCTGTGCCATTCAACAGGAGATTGCATGTGCTAATCTTGACATCCAAACAGGTGCAATTGTTTATTTTCTGAAGCTCCTGACAAACATGGATGAGCATTTGTCACGGGTGAGGGTGTGGACCCGACGGTGCTGGCACGTCTGAGATGAGAGATGTCACAGGCAGACTTCTTCTGGAGGGAGCAGGTCCTGCAGCACAGCTGCTGAACGGGGTGGGAAGCAGCTCCTGGACCACCACAGTTGCACCCAGCACTGCGTATGCTGAGACAGTTCACCCGTCCCTGCACACGCCGTGCAGCTGCTCTCCTGCAGCAGCGACGTGAAGAGCAGAAGCGGAGAGTGGAGGCTGTGGTGTCTCAGCTGCGCACCACCACACACGGCTTCACAGCCTCAGCGTTGGCCCGGTCGGACCTCTTTGCTCCGCTGCAACAGCTCTGCAGTGGTGAAAGTACCTCTCTCTGTCTCATTTTAAAGTCTGGATTCAGGTTTAGACAGAAAGTTCAAGTTACATGTGCCTGAAACAGCTACATGTTACCCAACTGGAACAATGGGATAGTCCTCAGTTTAGCTTTTTGTTTTTTTTTTCCTGGGGGTGGGAAAAAAGGCAACATGATAGACTTATTCCAGGTGATTAAATCCTGCTAGATCCAGCTCCTGTGGAGGTCTGGCATACCACCTCTGATCTCAAGACAAGCTCGAGTTCATATTCAGTCTCTCCTGAAATCACATGCCTTTCCAGAGTTCTTATGATTTATAAAAAAAATTGTTAAAAACACTGGTTATGCCCCATGGATCACTATTCACTGAAAAAAAAGATCACTTGTCTCTTTGTAAACAAACGTTGTCAATAAAAATAATTTACAAGCACGAAAGCCATTAAGATGTGGTTACTTATCTAAGTGTTCAGCTGGGTGATGGAAAGAGAAAGATACCTGCCAGCTGAAACCAGCAGAGGGTCATATATTAGCCACAATTTCTTAAAATAAATACCAATGTGATTTTAGTAGCACCTTTAGAAATGTGAGTGGAATTTTAACACCATTAATGCTACCCTTTATTTCTTAAGCTGATAGAGTTTAGCCTAGAAGAAAGGAAGTATTGCAGCTGAGGTTTTCAGTACAACCGAAAGATGTAGTTCTCTAAACCATTAACATTTTAATCACTTTAGGTATCTTTGAAAATGTGAGTCTAAGACCCTTTCTTTTGGATTATAATGCCTTGTCTGTGACTGTTTTGTTTCTTCCCACAGAGCAGTTAGTATATAACAAAGGTGACTTGCGTAGTCGTTTGTATGAAATGAAATGAGTGCACTGCAGATCTATCATCCCCATGACATTAATTAAGGCCTAAAGACTTTGGCCTGTCACTAAATTCCTCCCCCTCATGAATTTACAACATACAGCAGCCTAGAACTCTGACCTAACACACAGGATTACTTAGATTATTTTCTGTGTTTTTTCTGCTACCCACTGCTTTATTCCTTTCATACACAATGTCATTATCAGAATATGCTGTACATTTAAAATTAATTATCACCAACTATTTGTTTATATTGTGGTCAAAACCTGTGAACCTGGTTACAACAAGTTCTCTTAACTGTGTTCAGAATATGTGTACATACAGATATAGAAACTGCATATGCAAATATACGTGCAAATGAACAGTTTGCAACAGATCTAATGCACCTGTGAGCAGGACTGAGGACTGGGCTCCACGGCTATGCTGAAATCTAGCCAAGCTGGTCGCTACCCAGCCTTAGTAATTATACACAAGATAAAGATAACTCAGGAGGCAGTGGGATCAGATATGGGATTGGGTTTTGCTGCCTTAAATTTCACGTCTGAAGACGGGATAATTGCCTATATGGACAATACACGTATGGCAGAAGCTGCACCAAATCTCCCATTTTCCTGTAGTCAACACAGTGGACAAAGTTAGACACCAGAGGCCTTGGGGACAGTGTCTTTACATTCAGGCACAGATCTACAGCGCTTTTCTTCTGGCGTCGTTAAGAGGTTGTGCAGATTAAAGTCATCTTGGCACTTCTACACTGAATGGTTTCTTTTCTGAATATAGGACCAAAATCTTGGCAACAATAGCTGTAAAGTTCAAAATATCACAAACTGGTATGAAGTAGGGGGTGAGGATATATCATGAACAGTTCATGTACATTAAAGGTAATTTTTTGGTGTTGTTGGGTTTGATTTCTTTGCAAGTCTTTCAAAAGATTTGCAAATTAATTGCCAGCATCTGTTTTCACACAGTAAACTTCTGCCTATAAATAGTTATTGATTAGTTGTTAGCACTAGATGTAGGAAACATTCTTGTTTTAAATAGCAATACTTATTCTCATCTGTATAAATACATTTTCATATGCTTGTCAGTCTAATAGATTTAGTGTTACTACATGATATATTTAAACATTTAAGGAAGGGTTTAAAAAAGTAATGCAGCTTTCTAGGAGGCTAGGACACCTAAAAAACCAGAAGGCATCAAGGAAATGCAATTATCATGCTCTAAACATAACTTTGTCTATATTTAGTTTAATATAGCTGATAAAGGACTGTGTCACTGATGAAAGAAAAACTCTTGCTTTAGAGCTAATTCCCAATTTAAATTAAATCAGTAAGAGAGTATCCTTTAAAATACAAACCTGGCCAAAAAAAATATATAGATAAATAGTGTAGAATAGCCACTTTTAAGTGGTAAATTTCCACACAATTTCCAAGTGGAAATTTAATGTTATGAATGAATACATTATTTTTCTCTATTCCACAATCCAAATACAAAATCAGTGATTTATGTTGGGAAGAGAATACAGATAAACTTGGATGAGAATCACAAGCCAGATCCAGTTACATTTTTGATAGTAAAAAGAGGGTTTTTTCCTTCCCTGGTGCTAAAAGTATAAATCAAAATGACACTGTTCCTTAGAAAAATTAAGCCCTTGGATTTCAGTGGACCTGCTTGATGGAGGTGGAAACAAATTTCGGAGTTAAGAATTTTCTGTTTCAGAAACATTTAGGTACAGGCATTTTTAGGGCTGTTTTCCAGGCTGATTACTACTTTTGTCACAAGTTCTAATCTGCTTCATTTCATGATCTAGTTTGAACTCTGATTACTATCATGTTTTATCACTTGCTTGCAAAGCTTTTCCACTCCTGTTCGGATAAAATCTTATTCTTCTTTGAAGAAAAAGCAGATGTCCTAGGAGATACCCCCTTATAATTTTGGTTGTATTTTCCACCAGCTCAGCATTTACCAGGTTCAGTAGTATGTTTGTCTTGAGTATGTGTTTTGATGATTTCAAAGGCTGATATTTTTACTTTTTCCCTTTTGTTCTGTTCTTTTAGCCTTCTGTTCAGATCATTTATCCATCAAAGGGTACCAGTTCATCTTGATGTGAATTAATGAGAATTTGCACAGAGACCTTTTTGCTCTTCATTGGTCTTAGCATACAAGTGGTTTTGCCTCAATTTTTGCTTTCAGTTTGCTTTAGCTTTCCCAGCAGTCTAAATATTCTCAGATACAGCTTCATGCATGTCTTTAAATTGCTGGAAATTCTTGATCGATAATTTGCTATTTGTACACAGAACTATATCTGATTCTTTTCTTGTGTTTTTGTTTTGGGTTTTTTTGTTTTTGTTTTTGTTGGGGTTTTTTTAGCATAACACGCCAAAGAAACCATTTCTATTAACAAAGTGAAGTATCATCATATTTATGCCAGGGATAATAAACGACTATTAGCTCGTTATCATTCCATGCTCACCATTCTTCTTGTAATTTGTTTATTAGCGATCACCAGGAAAAATCATCAGCAAAAACTCTGGTGGAATTTGGAAAAAAATCACTATCTTATTCAGCTAAAATTTTGGCAACAAAACTTAAAGTAGGAAAAAGCCTACCTTACTTTTCTGTTATAATATATGAGTCATGTAAGTGCTTGCATTAGACACATTAAGTTTTCTTGAAGAGAAAATGTGTTATTTCAAGTTTTTCCATTTATTATAAAAAATTAGTGCCAGGGACACACCATTCCCTCCCCCACAGCAAGCAGTTTTCAGTAGCTGGTGCTGCCTCATTTCACCTTACTTCAGTGTAGGACTGTTCCTTAGGGAACCATTCAGTGTGTGGATGGATGCCAGATTCCATCCCATTTTGATTCAAGGTTTAGATAATGAAAGTCATTCTTTTTTTTTTTCCCCCCATTGTTTTGCTTCTCACCAGTGAATTCCTTTCAGTGATACAGTCTTTGCCCTAGAAAATGCTCATTCTTTTCCCTCTATATTATTTTAAAACCTAAATCCATTTGCTCACCTTGTTTGAAGAGAATGGAAAGGAAAGAGCCTCTTTTCTACAGAGAATATTACTTTTTTCTGCCTTGTGATTTCTCTTTTGAGAAGAAAATAAAGTAGTAATGTGTTAGTGAAACTAATCCCAAGTATCTTGGAGATATATATAGACTGGACTGAACTTTCAGTTGAGCAAAAGGGATTCTCTCCCAGCTCCTTGGTCTACCCCACTGTACAAACTGGTGCTCTGACTTTGACCAACACGCTGGTCTCCCGTGTTAATCATGTGTGTCATGAGATACATTATTCAAAGGAAAAACAAAGTGGCTGCAGTTTCCAATTCAATTGTAGAGACCGCTTTATTCTTTTTTTTTTTTAAAAAAATAAAATCTTTCCTCCAAATGCAATACAACTTTGTTCTTACACAGACTGCAGGTGTATGCAGCTCCTCCTGGAGATGTTCCTCCCAGGCAAAATTGTGACACTTTTGCTCTTGCCCTGTGTAAAGGGCAGCTCCCATATTGATGACCTCGGGGTGGATTGGCACTGTGTTCCTGCTTCTTCCAGCTTTGCTGTAGTGCTGGAGGGAAGGTTTTTCTGCTGGGCAATGCCTAGCCGTGTGATGGCTGTCACCTTGTCCTCCTCTGTACTTGATGTTCTCAGGGAAAATGGTGAGGTGGAGGGACAATGTTTCCTCCCCTGTTCTCTGGTAGTAAAAGAAGTGTCAATGGAAGAGACCTCTTTGTAAATGAGCAGGAGAGCTTATTGCCCACCAACACTACATCAGTCCTTAACTGAATCTTTAGCTAAAAGACTTCAAGGCTTTTTCATAACTCTCAGGGATTAATAGTGGAAGGAAAGTTTTAAATTGGTTTTCTTTAAGTAAAATGTTCAGATGCAATTTTATTTTGAACCCCACTCAGTTTTGAGCCTGGTTACGTTTATAGAGTACTTTGCCCAGCTTTTTAATCTCATGCTGGCAACCTCTGCAGTGCTTTTAATGTAACCTAAGATGCCTTATAGTGTCTTAAAAATTAAAAGCATGAAGTTGAAATATATATTTGAAAATGTATGCTCAGGAAATCATGGCAGGTTGTCTTAACAACATTTTTACATTGCAACAGCAATAAAAACACACTATAGTGGGAATGACTGTAGAAATGTTTATTTTCTGTTTACACTTACAAATACACCCTTAAATGTCCTCTTTTAATGACTGTTCTCTGTCTCATTGGCCTCTGTGCAATGACTGTATCAATGGGATCATGAAATCCCACATCTTCTGAATATGGATGTTCCTAAAATCTTTGTCCAAATTTTTTTCTGTGGAAAACTGCATATAATGGAACAGGAATGTCAGCACAGGACAGGAATTGACAGTTCTGAAAATGCCAAGGGACTTTTACCCCTGTGGCAGGGGATTATTTTGCTCTTTGAGATATTTAGGCACATTCTTTTAATTTTCTTGATTTCCCTTTGTCTTCCCTATGTCTGTTTTCTTCCTTGAATTTCTGTGCAGGGTTCCTGAAGTTATTCTCCCCAGCCCCCAAAGCTTTGTTGGTCTGTAATGTACTGGCTTGGGCTAATGCAGAGTGAGGTTAGTGCCATCTCCAGAAGGCTGGCCATCCCCAGAGGCTCTGTCTTCATTACAGTCTTTGATCCCCATGGAGTTACTTTAAGTTACTAAAGGCTAGTCATGAAAAATGTTTCTGCTTTGTTCTTATGCTTACATGCCTGAAATTGCATCTACTGAAAGTCACACTGTGTTAAGTCTTGAAATATATTCCAAATTTGTCTCCGAGTGTGTTGAGCTGTTCAGTCAGAGCAAATGTGAAGTGTCAGAGAAAGATAATAAAGCTACTAAAAAAGCACATCAGCAGCTGATTTGTAATTGTCCTGAAGTAGCTTTCTCTTATTGCTGAAGAGCTTTTTAAGAGAAATTACAGAGCCAAAATCACAGCTTGCAGAAGAAAGGTAGATATTAACACTATTTTGTTCAAGCTGTTGACCTGAGCTAGGAACTTGATAGGATGTGCCTCAGGACATACTCATCCAGAATAGCCATCACCCAGGGGGTGGCACCTGAAAACTGAAAATTTGTAATTGTGCCATATAAGTGCAAAATTCTATCATTTCCTCATGCCCCCGTACCCCTCCCTTTTTTTTTTTTTTTTCTTTTTGTAGACTGGCATGGTCCTTTAAGAAAGAAAATTGTTATGGCCATGATCTGATGATATGAAGCTTATTTTTAGTACCCCATCCTTTCTTACTCTCTTTCATTGTCTGAATTCACCACAGACATTCCCTCTATTTACAGATATAATCTCCAGCATGTTGCTGTTAGTTCTCTTCATTTCTTATATTGCTCTAACAGGTCTGGAGACATTGCCAGTTCCTTTTTCCATTTTTTCCTGAGATAAACATCTAAACCCAGCAATTCCAGAAGAAAATTAATCCTGACTATCTGTCACCATTACTATGAAGTAAGGTTAGCTACCTGGTTCTTACTTTTACACCTAACTTTCAGGTATCTGAGCCATTGTGTATACTTGAAAGTGAAGGCCTCAAGCTACTCTCTTTTGGCTGGCAAAATACTTCACCAGCAGCTGATTTATGTATATCCTGAAGTGGCTTGCCGTCACTGGTGAGGAGACCTTTCATTTAAATTTACAGAGCCAAATCCTCAGTGAACAGAAATCATATAATGGCAAGATATCAGTTTGTTGCAGTTGAGGATGCAGCCATGAATGAAATGTATAAACCATTCATATAGTTTTTAAAAAAAAAAAAATCTTTTACATTTGAGTTAGACCCCTGCAAATTCACAGAAATCATGTAACATAAAATGCTAAATTAATTAAATGGAATGAAAAAATCAGATTCTTCTGATCCATACTCTTAATATGTATTACAACCAAATCAGAATTTTTCTGCTTTGAATTAGTTTGCTGGGAAAATAAATTCACGCAGGAAATAAGATTAGAGCAAAAATTAGAAAAAAAAGGATGTGAACATCCTAGGTCTAATTCAGTAATTCTCTACACGTTGAGTAATTGTACAGACCCATGCAAAGTATATGGAAATAAAATCTTTTCATGTCAGGATGAGGAAGCACTTTACATCAATTTTGCCTTCATAAAAGACAGTGAAATGAAGACAGCAATGGCAGTCCCTTCAGGAATTCTGATGGCATGGCTCCTGGATGGCTCCTGGAAGGCAAGTAAGCAGGGTAGGTCGCAGTTAGGCCAGATTTGACTTTGTTGCTAACTAGCTTAACAGGGGTAAAATAGATTGAGAGAAGAATACAATCTTCATTATCTAACAAGAAGAGAATCTAAATTACTGTATGCTTAAACTAAATTACTGTATGCTTTCAGATTACAGCCATGTTTGAAGCTCAAGGTCCAAGTAGAAGCCCGGCAATAGGCTGGGGGCTCCCTCATCCATTGCACAGGGTACCGCGGGCGAGAGTGTCTTCCCAGGGGGAAAGTTTTACATGTGGATGTGACGCACAGCCCTCCTGGCCCTGAGAGAACAGGGCTGTTCTGAGCTGAGAGAAGCTGAACAGGAGCAGTTAGGAGAGTCGGAGAGGTTCACAAATGAGGCCCACGGGGACATCCCTGCTTCCTCTCAGAGCCTCGTGTTGCTGAGGAGGATGCAAGTCTCAGGGCAAGAGAGCTCTAAGGACAGATCCAGCACCCAGCTGGTGCCCCAATGTCTTCCTGTGCTGTGGGTGCTCCTGCCCTGGGGGATCTTCAGGGCTGGGAGAAGCAGCTGGTGGGAGCAGGACATTTGCTTCATAGGCACGTGGATAGCTGAGTTTGCAGCGCTGGAGAGGATCACACAGTATTTTGCCTGTGGGCTGCAAAGGCAGCAGACCTCACAAGGTCTTAGTTTGTTTTGATTAGATTGGTTTGAGAAGCAGGGAATGAGCCACTGGTCTTGGCCCATGTTGGTACTACTGACATGAGGAAGTGCAGCAGAAACAGCCTTCACGGCAAATGCAAGCTTCTGGGCAGGAGACTGGCCTCCGTGACCTCTCTACTCTGAAATACTGTCAACTCCAGCGTAAGGCCAGTGAGATGGGCACAGGTCCAGAGCCTCAGGGCATGATTGACTCAAAGGCGTCAAAGAAAGGGATTTGTTTGTACTAGGAACTGGTGAATGTTTTGGGAATGTTGTATCCTAGAAAAATGGACTTTGCTTTAAGCAAAAGGGAGCCTGGCTGCTGGCACTGAAAGTTAAAATGATCATAGAGGATTATCTAAACTAGAAGCAGAGTGAAAGCTGATAGACATTGAGGAGCACTTGGTTCAGTCTAATGCAATCCTCAAAGAGGACGTGGCTCATGTTCAATGCACCTCCAAAAAGGCCAGGAGGGACATAAATAAGGAATTGCGATAAACGGAGGATGCAGATCACATTGCTCACAGTGCCAGCTGAGTAGCATGTGCAATACTGATCAAGGCCAAAAATTATAGATGCCTCTAAAGCAATAGTAGAAGCCTAAAAAAAAAAAAAGAAAAATTGGAATAGTTGGCACTAGTGGCAAACCTGACAGAAGACACATCACAGAGACTGGTTGAAGGAAGGTAAAAAAGGTTATTACCATGCTAGGACATCAATTTTATAGAAAGTAGAGAGAGGCTTTGGGGTGTGGGAGAGGCACAGTACAGGAAGGATAATGCTGAGTTCAAATACAGTATAAGATTGTGGGAAAAGAATAACACTGGGGAACCTATGTGGGTGAAATCCAGTGCTTTAGTCATAAAATTGTAGCATTAGGATTATATTACCAAGCCCTCCACTCCAATAGTAACAAAAAAGTGAAACTGAAGAAGCTACAGTTAAGATAGGTAAAATGATAGATTTTAACTCTCTAGATAGAGTTCAGTGATTCATCAGGATGAGATGTAGTAAGAAATTTTTTTAATGCAGTAAAAACTTCCTTCCTACATCAGCTTGTCTGAGGACCTGGGGAAAAACCCCAGACATTACCGTAAGCTTAGTCTCGAGGGGTGCACAGGACCTCATTCAAGAGCTACTAGTGGGTGAGCTGCTCTGTAACCATGATTATAATATAGCTGTAGTTAATTTTTGTGTCATGAGAGAAAAAGACAAATAAATCCAGCAGACAGATATTCAGTTTCAAGAAAAAGCACTAGATTAAAAAAAAAACAGTTAGTAAAAAGAAATAATAAAAAAATTAAAAAATCAAGCAGCTGACCAAAAAATCCTGTAAGGAATAGTTCAACAAGCAAGAGCCTGGAGTATGTATTGCAAGACCAGTTAAACTGTGTACTGCAATTCCAGGAGAAAATGAAGTCATCAAATGAAATATCTTCAAGGCTCGAGGGAAAAGCTATCATAGCAAATGATGGGAAATGGAAAAGGTTACTATCTTAGGGAAAAGAACGGAAGACCTGCACAAAAGAAAGAAAGCAAAGCCTGTAATATATGGCAAGTAGAAAATAAACAAAAAATTAAGAGAAATAAAAGAGTTTGAAAAGTACCTTATACAGGTACTCCCTGATTTCACAAATTATAATAGATTATTTTGGGTAGTCAAATACCTTGCTGGTGGTGAGGATCATCAAAAGAACCTCAGTGAGTGAGTAGGAAAAAAAGCAATGGATAAGCTTTGGAGTAGATAGATAACTGTAAAACAGGAAAAATAATCCAAATCATGCTGAACTCAGAAATGACAGGTACAACTCAGGAGAGAGATTTCATTCATCATTGGCAGCTGCCTGCAATTTCCTGTTCAACAAGGACTGGCATCATCAGGAAAAGTATGGAGAACAAAACAAAAAGTATTATTTTGCTACTATTTGAAACTTTGATGTGCCCATATCCTGAATACTGTGTTTATTTCTTCTCTCTGCATCTCAGAAAAGTCAGTGGAGTTAGAGAAAGTACAGAGAAGGGCAACTAAAATCAGTAAGGAGGTAAAGCAACTGCCTTACAAGGAGACACTAAGGAGTCTGGGACTCTTCAATTTGGAGAGGAGAAAACAGAGTACAAACAAAGTTTGTGAAACCTACAAGGTGGGGAATAAGGTATATGTGGAACTGTTCTTCACCAAACCCCACTGTACTAGATGAGTGAGCAGTAAGTGAAGCCAACAGAAGGTAAGTTTAAACCAGACAATACAAAGTACCTTTTTACACAGTGGGTAGAGGACTTGGTTTATTGGTGAAACCAACAGAATTTCTTGCAAAAGGAGGCTATGGAGTGTCATAGTTTGGGCCCGACTGGCCAATGAAAATGAATGACAGATGCTCTCCCCCACCTCCCTCTCCAGGGAGAGGAAGGAGAGAGAGAGAGAGACTTACGAGTTTAGAAAAACACAAAACTACTTTAATGAAAATACTAACAAATTAATAAAATAATTAAAAAAACCCCCAATGAAATGTATACAAAAACCATATCAATCTCCCAGGATGATGATCACATCACCGACAGGCACTGGCAAGTCCCAGACTGGACTCAGTGACGGACGGGAACTGGATTCCGGATCTGGATTCAGGATTGGGATCAAAGGCAGACGCAGAGACAGAGTCCTCCCAGGACGCCGGCCATTGAAGAAAGAGAGGCTGACCCTTTGATCCCTCAGCTTTTATACTGAGCATGAGGCAGATGGGATGGAATACCCTGTGGGTCAGTTTTGGGTCACCTGTCCTGTCCGCTCCTCCCCGCAGGTGTGACCCCTCTACGCTCTTCCGCTTCTGACCCTCCAATGGGGCAAATAACAAAGTTGGCTGGCCTTGGGTGTTACAGTGGTAAGTACAAGCAAGAGCTTCTCTGCATCCCATTCCTTGGCATCAGCTATAAACATGGGTCTTGTCACTCTGAGAGCGAACAGTTTTCTGCACAACATGCTGTTAATTTCAGCAGTTAGAAGAGGCCTAGCTAAAAGTAAGTTACTGAACAGAAAATTGGTTCTGTTTTACCTCAAACCAGGACATGGAGACACATAATATCAGCAGGATCATAAACGAATCATAAGGAAAGTCATGGAACTGCAGTCTAGAGACAGAGACTAAAAGGAAAAGGCAGGGACATGCTCTCTAACTTCCCTAATACAGAGATTTTGGATGCTGGAAGTCACTAAGAGGAAGGGACTGAAGCTAATCACCGTTACTCTCCCAAAATAGCACCTTTTATTACCTATGTTAGAGACAGAGTACTGGCCTCAATGGGCTGATTTAGTATGGCATTTCACCCGTCCTTACATTTTGCCAATTTACCCCAGTTTGAAGTGAAGGTTCTTTCAAAAAATTGTATTGATCTTTTAAGATTTCTTCCCCTTCTTTTCAATAACCACTTCAAACCTTTGCTAATAGAACCTGAGCCAAGAATAGAGATTATTTCCACATAATAAAATAAAAAAAGATAACTGGAATTTGTCTGAAAAATGGTGGAATGGAACAGGAGGGAAGGAAGAAAGCAAAACCTTCCTACCTATTTTGGGAGCATTAGTCATGCTTTGCTGTTATTTGATCATGTTGTAAATATCTGTGCTATTTAACATAATTTTCTCGATAGGCTCAGTAAAATGGTACCTTTACCCGTTAACTGTTCTCACTTCCAGCCAACAGCTCTCCATCCAGTCTCCACACATTACAAGAGCCTGTGTCTTTGTTGCTGTTCAGCATAGTTTCTCATTCAGTTGCCTCTAGAGCAGGAATAATAAAAATACAAAGATCTAAAAATGCAAGTAAGCCCACCACTAGCAAGCTCAAGCACATTATCTCAAAAATAATGAGCCAGTTTAAAAGGTCCTGAGATTTTTAGTGAAAGCAAATAGGCTGGTTCTTATGTCTTGCCATTGGGATTTTTGAATCTGGTCAGGTTGGGTCTTTAAGCATCTCCACAGTCCTTGTAGCATCGGACACTTCCTTTTCAAGGAAAACGAAGCTGCAGGAAGCTCATTGCTGCAGGAAGTGGGGCTATAAAGAACATGACAAAAACCGAGGGATGCGGTAACAAAGATAGCTGCTACATGACACCTTAGAAGAGTAAGAAGTGTCTCATAAGAACCTGCTCTCAGCCAGCCAGAGAGGAACTTTGAGTTTTTAAATATGATCAGCTCTGCTAATAACCTATCCGTAGATCTGCAGGACAGCAGAAGGAACAGAGGCTGCACAGCCTGCATTTCTAGTTCGCCTTTCTCAGAGGACAAGCGTGCTAACACTTTACTCCATGCTTTAATGTAAACCTGCACAGACTCACTCACAGCTTGTGCATATTTGCATATGCAAACCTTTAAGCTCTTAGCTGTATTTTTGGTTTCTTTACATGCACACATATGCCAAGTTCCCATGTTTTGTACTGCTTCTGTGCATAGTTTTCTTAAATCTTATTGATGATTTGGATTCATACTGTAAAAGAAAAGAGCAGGAAATAAGTTTTGAAGTAGGGCAGACTGGTATGACCTTCAGCTGCACAGGTACAATTACCATCTTTCACAAATATATTAGCAAATGAAATGTTGCAATTTTCCTTTCATTTCATTGGTTTCGCAGGGTTGCCAGTGTTACTCATGATTTGCATCAATGGAAGACAATCATGACAATTTTTCCTCTATTTGCACCGAACCGCAGAATAGGATTTAAACAAAGGCAGCCTCATTTCTTAAACCAACCCCTTCCCACTCCTCCAGACAGGTTTATACATGCATAAAATCTCCCTAGACAATTATTTACTACCTTCCTTGCCTTTAATCACACACAGTCTGCAGATTGAAGAGAAGAATGTTTTCCGGAAATGTACCTTATTATTCCATGACGCCTAAGTGCCATTTCTGTGAAACGTGAAGTTCCCAGGACAAATTAAAAACTAACACCAAAATGAATAGCGCTTGCTCCTAACAGTGGGTTCAGGAAGACAAAACAATAACTAGTGTTTATGAAAATTGCTTTCAGGAACCACTGGAAGAAATTAAACTGCTTACTATCTGCATAAGTTTTCATTCAAATGATAAAAAGATGCAAGGTGTGCTTTTCCTTTGTTTTCTGCTACTTGGACATTAATGGGTTGTACCACTGTGGAACACCTAAAAGTGGGAGGAGAATTACAGTATTTGTCTTCACACCCTGTAAGGCAGAAGTTGCAGTTACCCTTGACTTTGATGTAAAAATCTCCTTTGAATACTCATTGCTAACATTGCCGCTTGTCAAGTACGGTGTATAGGCTGGACTAAAACGCTGAGTCTCAAAAGTCCTGTTAAAGTCAGTGATACTTCCTAGATTTGCTCAAGGATTGTCCCTCATGCTTTGAATATATACATTCTTCTTCCAGTTCTGATTATTATGCATAGCTGATAAACTCTTTTATCTTGTATAACATTACCTCAGTGTTACACTTTCCTCAATCACATTTTCAAAATGAATTCCGTTTGTCAGAAATACTGCATTGTCTCGACAGAATATACAAACTAGGAAAGAAAGGAAGGAAATAAGCATATTTAAGCATGTCTCAGTTATCTTGTAATTAGAATTAGAGTCATTTACAGAAAAAAACGCATGATACTTTTCAATTACTACCACACAAATGGCTTCCATTCTGGGCTATATTCCTGGAAATCTCCCAACTGAAATGCCTGAAAAGTGAATGCAGAAGAAAGTGTGTCTATTTAAAGAAATCATGTATGCCTTTAGGGGATAACAAGCCATGTGTGAGCAAGATGGCTATCATTAACCAACTGCAGTGTTTGACAAGGAAGGAGACAAAGCAGACAGTACTAGGGGGACAGAAGGGCTAAGTCAAAACAAGAACTACGGCATAATACAAGAGCCAGCAGCAGCTTCAAAAAGGAGGATAGTGTTGAACATCAGGTTGGAAGGGACTTTGAACAACCTAATCTAATGGAAGATGTCCCTGCCCATGGCAGGGAGGTTGGAACCAGATGGTGTTTAAAGGTCCCTTTCAACCGAAACCATTCTGTATGATTCTACAATATTCCAAGTCACATGCCAGGACTACTCTTATGAAATGGTGAGGGTTGATGTGTATGGCCAGGACACAAGAGAAAAAGAAGTCACAGTAGTTAGCATGAGAAATGATGACTAGAGTCATCACGTGTCACATAGAGCAACACATAAAAATATTCCAGTTGTTTAGTAGAAGGGCTTCAGCAGAAGCCAGTACCACCACATTACAGGAGCATCAGCTGTATCATGACCAAATACTATGAGGAGTGTAACCAGTTACTGATGTTATGAGAGAAGAGATTAGATAGATCTAAAAAATATTGATAGATTCTGAAATTAGCTTTCTATCTAAGGATCTTAAGTTTATCCTAAATGTTAAAATACCTGCACTGACCACGTTCTTATTTTGATACTTTCAGGAGGGTTAAGTTTGCCTGTACATTTGTAAGTAAAATCACATACTTTCAAAGTACCAAGTAGGCAAATATTTTATTGCATGTGTATCCTTTTTCTCTTGTTCAGTTATAATCAGGTGTAGTATGGACAGACTCAATTTTTAACAATGTTTACTGGAGAAATTAACACAGCTAAGTGAAGCAACCAGAGCTAGTAGCCAGGCATTTGTAATTTCATTCACACTAGGACCGTATTGCTTTTTGTGCTCCCTTAGAAGGTTTTCCACATAGGGAATTTATTCTCCTCTTAGATCAGTGTATTCAGGAGAGACTTCAGAAAGCCCATGGAGTTACATGGATGTAAATGAGGAGAGGAAGAACAAGCCCAGCTGACCCCACGAGTTGCTAGATTTATGTGAAATAAAATCTCCAGTCCATGGGGAAACTGCAGCATCTCAACACTCGTTGTCACAGCAGATTAACGTAATCAAAAGATCATAGTACTTTTGACTGAAAACTCTTCTGAAACATCTAATGATTAGTATCCCAGTACAAGCAGCTGCAAGCTGAAAACTTGAGAATCTGGCCTTTGTTTTGATACCCTAATGAGAACCAAGAGTTTTGGAAAAATCTGGCCTATGTTGTCATTCTGAATACTAAAAATATGGCTTTATATGTGCAATTCACGTCACTTCTGTATTTAACAGTACTCAGTGCAGCAATGCCACCATATGGTGTAGTCCTCTTAGTTATATCAGTAATTAAATGACAACAGCAACAGGAGCTCATGGAAATGCAGTGATCATGAGTCAGTACGTGGGTAACAGTGCCAGCTACAGACATCCTCAGAAGTGGGAATTGCCTGAGGGAATTCATTAGTTTTTAACATCCTTCCCCATTACTTTTAAGTCCCTACCTAATTTCTATTCACAAGCAGGTTCATGTCTCCTATCTTCTGAACACTGCAGGATGAGATTGTTTTCCCCCCACCTTGCAATAAGAGGCCATGTGCAATTGAGCAGGCAAGAAACATGTAAGATGGACTCTAGTTTGCACTGACTTTTTTCTGCCCAGGCATCCTACCTCCAAGGGGAGCACATTTCGCAGTAGGAGGGGACGCTGTTGTGCTGGGATCCTCAGCAGAGTGCATCTGATTTTTCTCCCAAATTCTAGTTTTTAATGGTGCATACATGAAACTTACAGAAATTTTCCATCAAACTGAAAGAAAAGCCTTAAACCCAAACCCCATACAGAATATTTTCCTTTTTTATTTATGTATCTTACCATTTCTAGAAAGGCTTGAGACCAGGAGTTGGACTTGTTCCATTCTGTTCCTTTAAAGGCTGCTCTGCACTGTTTGCACATGTAACTCTTCAAAAAAGATGAGCCAATACCAGATAGAAAAATTCCTTAAAATTTTGGCCTTCAAAGAGCAGATCAAAACTGCATTAACTCCACTGTCCTGCACAGCTCCAGTCTGAGTATCCACTATACAGTTATTTCCTTCTGCATTTTCAAGTAGGTAGTCCATTTTCTACGGTTCTTGTAAAGTGTCATACACTTTTAGAATATGTTTGAAGGGTATCTACACTTACAGTTTGTTTGCAATATGCTTGGGCATCCTTTGCACTGAAAGCTGATCTGTTAATGTACTGTAATGGTTATTATGGACTTCTTCTAAAGCACATTAATGTCAATGGAAGACTCACAATGAACTCAGTGAGACCCAGATCAAACCCTGTTTCCTTATTATTACAAAGGGACAAAGATAAATAAGCTGTTCTCACAAATATTTCCTGAACTCTGCTCTCATAGGTGCCACACCACTGGTTTGTGCTGAGAGGTATACATCAAATAGCATCTTAATAGCATTGGCACAATGAAACTGGAATTCTTTCTTACAGAGAAAAAGATACTATTTATATCACTGGGGGTTCAATTATCTTTCTATAAAAATATTGAGAGACCAAAGATTCTTAAGTGTAGATGAGTAAAAAACTTAATAGAAAAAAAAAATTAAAAAACTTGGGTTCCACATTTACATCCTCTTCTTGATTTACCCGTTTCCTTTATTTTAAACAGAGAGATCCAAGGATGAAAATTTTACTTTTAATAGCTTACCACTCTAACCATGTATCACGTGGAAAAGCACTTTTTTATTTAAAAAAAACCCGTAAATTATTTTGAGAGCCTAACAGCCTAACAAAGCCATAGAATGATTCCAGCTCTGTTTCTAGAGACCTGTGCGAAATAAAGTTCTGAAAAGATTTCATCCTTGCTAATCCCAGTATCGTTAACAGTGAATATTTTTCAAAAATCCCCTTTGCATATATACCGAGACCTTAAGAGACTGTTTGATTTTTGATACATAGCACTCACCAGCAGCTGGAACAAAAACATTACAGAGGGAGAACAGATGCTGTCATGGGCAGCTAATATTCATATCTTTCATATCCAGAATCTAGAATTATTGCTGTGTGATTGGCCTTCCATAACAGTCAAATCAAGTACCAGTTTATCCTTGTAACACTGCAATAAGATTTATGATATTTTTTTCTGGTACTTATTAATACAAAGACAATCAACGAAAACTGATCAGTACCATCTGATCCCTATTGGTTTTTCTAAACCAATAAATATAAAGCTTTCTAAAGTTAATGGAAAGATGCCTGTTGACTTCAGCAAGTTGTAGGTTGAATCTTACTAGGATACTTGTTCTTGAACAAGCAAAAATGGAAGATGTATATCCCAGAATCTTCCAGTCTCACAATGCAGACAGTACAGAATATCCAGCTTTCACAATGGGGAACCAATATTAGCTTTTGCTGCATTTTAATAATTCTGCTCTCTCAAAAGATTTTCAATTCTGACGGCTAACCACTGAGCTCAAGGAATAGAAACAAGACCAGAGTGCTCCAAGACAGATATAAATGATCAAGAAAATATTTACTACCCTCTCCCCCCCCAAAAAAAAGGCACACAAATCGAAAGCAGTATAAAAACAGAAGTGAAGCAATCATTTTAGTAAATGGTGTAATACCCAGGGATTGCTGGGTCACATTTGTGTCTTAAAAGGTATCTGAAAATCTCTGGTTATGTCTGGGTCTGTGAAGTGCTGGAACATTTGGCAGTGCAGACTTCGATCCAGGCTTCGCCATGTTATTCCTGTATTGTCAAAATCACTGGAGTACAGGATGCATTATTTACATTGGCTGTGGAAGAAGAGATGGTGCCTATTCCAGTGTAGGGTGGCAAAGGCAAACTACAGTTGATCCATCGTAAAGCCTACCATTACAAAGCAACCTGCCTGCAGCTTTCAGACAGATTTGAAAGTGGACAGTGAGTTTAAAGTCTTGATGGTAGGTCCTTAGGAGAATTTATGGTGTTTGGAAGGTCAATTTTGTTGCAAGAAATGAGAGGAAAACATTAAATATGAAAGATGAATCTTTGAAGATGATTTAGAAAGTCTAGACATCCAGATCTCATGAAAATTTTGCTAGTGCTTTCAGAGATTTGAAAATGTGAAGAGGACTTGTTTTTCTGGATATTCCCTACTTCATATTGCAAACCGGAGCCCTGAGAGGTCATAGCTCTGACATGCTATGGCTGCTTCAGGGTCTGTTTTCTAGTTTAGTCCTTGCTATACTGAACTGGTGTTGACTGGACACTCTAGAATTGAAGACAATTCAGGTTAAAATCTCAGAAAGATTCTTATTTTTATACCTTGCATACACTAGACACTTCCATTCTTTTTAAGGTAACCTTGAGCTGTAAATATATTTCTGCCATAGTTCAACAATTTTTAAATATCTAGATTTTAATATTTAATTAAATCTATTGCCATTCAACATGCCCATGATAAATGCAGTCTCTATGCTTAAATAGTTTTGAAAGGTTTTGGGGTTAACTTTTGTCATGTCAGCTTGAGCTATTAAAGACATGATAAAGGCATCAAGCTGATACAAACTTTATATCATGTTCTATGAGTAATGTAAAATAAATGTGCCAAATTTATACTTCTGGGTGGCAAGGTTGGTGCACAGATGTACTACTAATGATAATGGAATTATTTTCTGAGGTGCAAACTAACTTAATAAGTCCAAAGAAGAAAGATTATCTGTTGATGATCATGTATAGAAAGAGCTACTAGGAATTTTTCAAAATTTACATCCAAGATGCTAAATTCTGGACCAGGAACAATTTTAAGCAGAGATCCAATTCTGTCTTGTTCAGAAGTGAGGATAAACACAGGATTGCCAGATGTGCCCAAGCATGGAGAAATGCAAGGAGGCTGAGACTGCTTTGATAAGGGGGCCCTGTGCCATCGTCTCTCAATAACAAATGCAATATAAGTGTCTCAATAATAACAGAAGTGCAAAAGGCATGGCAGAAAGTTTTTGCTAGGCTTTTGAAATTGTGGAAAACTGATTATTTCTGTTCAGTTTTCAATAATTTGATTAAGATACATTTATGATCCCTTGAGACTCCGTTTTCGCAGTAAGTAGTGGTTGCTAGAAAGGTCTGATACAGACCATAGAACTGTGAAATAAAGCTGGGTGGATCTAGACAGTCTGTGAATGAGAGCATTAAAATTCAAATGGCATTTTCCTGGGAGCAACAGAGGGTTCAGATAAAGTTTATTTTCTGAATGTCTTAGCTTCCATAAGATGGCTTAACTGCTAATGTTAAAAGTGGTGACTGAAGGCAGTTAGGCTCAGCTGGTGTCACACAGCTATGTATAAAACGATTACTTAAAGCTGCTCAGATGATTGAACCCCATAATTTATACTGCAATACTCTAGATGCTGCATGATCATTATGGGTAAGCAATTTTCAAAGCGCTCTGTATGTTTGCATCTTGCAGTGATAGACCATTACTTCATAGCACTGTCGTCTCTTGAGACTATCAGTGAGGCTATCAAGACTATCTTGAACTAAATAATTAGTGACTATCTAAGAAACAGAACTGCCCATTTGTGTAATTTCTGTATTTTCATATATTAAAGGGGTTAATAATATCAGTTAGAGATCTAATTTGATTTTGAAGCATTTAAAAAAGTGTTTACTTAATTTTATTGCATATTAATATCTTACTAGTTTTTGGAAGATTTTATCCCCAATTTTTTATCTCCTGAGACTTTACCAATATCATAAACCCAGTGTTTATTCAACCTTCAGTCAGCACTGCCTTAGAGGATTATAAAGCTGAATAAACCAAGCTATTATGCCTTTCATTATTACGTCTTTGAACCCAATGAGCTTGTTGCTATCCAAAAAAAGGGTAGACACTGCTTAGAAAGATTAAGCAGAGTTTGGGTAAGGCATCTAGTTTGCAGATAGTCCTAAAGTATTGATTTAAAATATTAAATTCATCCTCACAATCAAAAGAAGAAAACATAAAATTTATGGTTTCATGTCTGGAAAGAGATCAGCAAGCTTCAGTTATTTGAGAACAGCTTTTACAACTTCCTAAGCCAAATAAACTTGATTAGCAAAATAAACAAAGACAGACAGAGAGATGCGACTGTAAACCTCAGAAACTGTTAATGCAAAACAACTCTTGTTGCAAGGACTCACTCTGCAGTCAGGGAGGAGTGATGGGGCTGCTGCAAGTGATCTCCTAGTGTAGCGTGGTGCTTGGTGCTTCATGGTAGTAAGCACTTGGGCCTTCACCCAACAAAGCTCTTGAATATATGCTGGTCCTTAAACACATACATAGTCAACTGAGGGATAAGTCTGAAGTTTTAGCATAGAGAGTTGAAATTTTGCAACATGACGATCATAAGGTCAGGTACTGATTATTTCTCCAGATAGAGTAATAGTAGACTTTTGAAATGATGCAACAGGTTTTGTGTTGTTTCTTTGAAGAAGATACTCCTTATCATAAACTAGCCATCCATTACACATTTAGACAGGTAGATGATGTATATAAAAAATACATATATATAAAATTTGAGTGATATTATGACAGCACTGAAGCTGAATTTGAGATTTGCGTGTTAATGCAAAGCCCTCTATTCCTAAGATAAGAGGCATACTTTTTGTTGCTATGCTGTTAACAGAGCCATCAAACTCTAAATATGATCTACCTACCATTTTGGAAGGGTAGTGTATGATACCAAGTAGTTCAAACTTATTCTTCATTCTAAGATCCGTAAAGCTCCAACTCCTGAATACACTGTCACTTGCAAAAATGTTTTGGACCAGATCCAAAGAGATTTCTTTGATGAATACTCCAAGACAGCCTTTGACTCTTTGTTTAGTGTCACAGAATAAGGGTGGGTTTTGTTCAATACAAAGCCACTTTAAGATTTTTTAGAATTATTTTTATGTGTAATTTCCCATTAAATTTTCTATGTTTGTTTTTTTTTTCCTTTTTTGTGGCAAAAATACACTGCTTCTTTTTGTTAACTTTTGTGATAGAGTATTAAGGAGTTTTAACGAGCTACACAGTTGAGGAAGCCATTATTAAAATACACAAGATAACAGTGGCATGTTCCAAAATGTACCCTTATTATCACTTGTTAAGTGATCAGAAAGCCTAACATTTTCCTTGGAACATTGCTAGTATTATGTACTTTACAACTGTGATAAGGTTCTTTAGCTATTGTATGTACTGAAAACTGTTGCAAAAAATCACTTCTGAGTTGATTTTACCAACATGAAGACAAAGGAAGCAATGATTTTAACTGTACCTTTCATTGGCTTATTGAAATTATGTTCTGCTGTACCTTGGATTACTGACCAGGTCTAAATTATGCATATCTAAAATAACATTGCTTACTTCTTTTGGTTGGTTGCTTGGTTTTTTTGTTGCTTGGGGGCGGGGGGGGGGGGGGG
>VFFE01008092.1:63719-138098 GCA_008921705.1 Burhinus oedicnemus
GGGGGGGGGTCAGGAAAATTTCTGTGTTCTTCTGAAGTAGTTAATGTAGAAATAAATTCAGTAGGTTAGTCTGTGAGTAGTCTCATTTTCTTCAGAAGAGATATTATCTCCTTACAACAGACAGAAAGACAATCTCCTCATCCCTAAAAATGTACAAAATAAACATAATGCAGTAAATTAGTTATGATACAAATCATATGTGCTATAGAGCTAATAATAGGGGCTTTGTGGATACAAACCTTTCCTTAATCTTAATTAAAAAGTATTATTTCTATTTTTTAAAAGAAAGGAAGAAAAATGGAAAGTGATAATATTTAATTTAAAAAAACAGGAAAATGCTTATTAATTTGTTTTTACTGAGGGAAAAAACTTAAAGATTAAAGAGTTCAAATATTTTTCGAGATTTTTGTAGTTGCTTTCTGCATTTCATTAGGAATATATGCATTATGTCAGTTGAAATAAAAACACAAAGAAAGATTCAGAGGAGGAAGTCTCAGTTTGGAAACAAGCAAAAGTAAAGAAATGAAAGGAACTGAGGAGTGACACGTAGCTTTGGTGCAGAATTGAACTGTTTGCAGGAGAAAAAAGCCAAAAAGGGGTGGTAAACCAGAGCAGGATAGGGTGGCACAGGGAGCGGGTTCCCCGATTATGGCTCCTCGGTGCTGCGGCTGTTCAGATAACAACGTTGGTACATCGCTGCTGTGGCGTCGGTCTGACAGCAGAGACTGAGTCACCCAACTTGGTACAAAAACAAAAAGATGCCAGTGAAAGGGCTAGGAAGAAGATTAAATAGCTGGAACAGCACAACAGGGAATTTTATCCTCTTTAGCACTAGAAGTCCTGGTTGCATCTATCTGTCTGCAGCCAAAATGTCTGCCCTTATCTTTGCCTGGCACTTCAGCAAAAGGAAGGGAGTAGAGCTGCCGAGGTGGCAGAGGTTGCACACAAATCGCAGCCTCCATACTTCCTGTGTAGAATATTTCTGTTTCTGACAGGATGGATGATCTTTTTAAACACAGTATATGCTAGCTCCTCAGCATCAGATGGACTGCCTTGTGATATTTCCTCGAGAACAGATACAAACTGTAACCATCTGTGTCTGGACTCTTCTCCCATGTCTTCCCACACTTACTTCTTCTACGATTTCTTTTAGCTTTTTTTCCTTTGTATGTATGCGTGTATAAACACAAAAGCTATAAAGTTCCAGTTGGAAAAAAATGTCTCTTTTTAAAAAAAATGTCTAATCCAATTTACTCTTAATCACATGAATGTTCAGTCCCACTTTCTGACAGTTGATACTTGAATGCTTATATTCTATCTGATAGGTTGTAATTATTCACTTCCCTTCTACTCTGTAAAGGTGTTATCACAGTATCTGCATTGTCTAAGCATGCTGGGTGGTGTAAGAGCAACTGTCATTTTATGGATAATAAATAAACAGATTCTGTTTTTATACATATGCCATAAAAATAAGGGAACAATTTTCCTAAGAGCAATAATACGAATTCCTATCTTGATCTTTGATTTATTTAAGAGGTGATATGTGCTAGACATCAGTTCCTGAAGCCAGTTCTCACCAACTCCTCTATGGTGGTCTGCCTTTGGAGGAAGTTTTGCCCAATATTTCAGAATATTCTGAAAAATACTTTGTATTAATTGATAAGCAGTTTCTGAGAAAAACTATTCATTCCATCATAGGTTTGTTTTCTTATGAAGAAAGGCTGAGGGACTTGGGTCTTTGTAGTCTGGAGAAGAGAAGACTGAGGGGGGATCTCATCAATGCTTATAAATACTTCAAGGGAGGGTGCCAGGAGGACGGGACCGGTCTTTTTTCAGTGGTGCCCAGTGATAGGACAAGAGGTAGCGGGCACAAACTGGAACATAGGAAGTTCCATCTAAACACGAGGGGGAACTTGTTTACTTTGAGGGTGGCAGAGCACTGGAACAGGCTGCCCAGAGAGGTGGTGGAGTCTCCGACTCTGGAGACATTCCAAACCCGCCTGGACACCACCCTGTGCAACCTGCTCTAGGTGACCCTGCTCTGTCAGGGGGGTTGGACTAGATGATCTCCAGAGATCCTGGCAACCCCTGTGATTCTGTGATTCTGTTTTTTCTTTTTCTGATGAAGTCTGTAGGAAAAGTTGCTACCAGATTGGTATGAGGAGTTTTAAGCTTATTCTTTCACCAGAATCTGCATTAGTCAATGGATCTTCCTACCCAAGCAATGTAAATGATTAACTACTGGCTTAATGATCTAGAGATAACTATGTACTGTGTCTTCAAGTTAATTTCCTCAGGAATCACTTTTTACACACAGCAATTCTCTCTTCCACACACAGAGAAACAAAAACTGAACAAACCCATATAGCTTAAACAAACTGTGTCTCCTGTAGGCTGGAAAAAACAAGGGTGTGATTGTTATTGGTAACATGATTATTACTATCTTTATTGTATCTAACATAGATGAGTCACTAGATACTACTGTATTTTTGAAGACAAGATCAACAATTAAATATGCAAGATAGGGGGAAATGAAGGTTCAGATCTGGCTCTGGCATATCCTATTTCAAATCAATTGACTTAAAACTGGTTAACTTAAAACTGGTTATACCAGGTTACAGGAATGATGAATTTATCCCAAGAACTTTCTGGAGTGTTTTTGAATAACATGTTGTTAGCCATTTTAATTTCACACTCCTGCTATCTTGGAAAAAGGTGACAATAATGGTGGTGTGATTTGACCCAAATTCATCTTGCAGTCTCAGAATATAGGAATTTACAAGACAAGTGTATGGTTTACAAAATAGTGCTACAATCCTTTTTTTTTTCAGTGTTAGAGGACCATTTTAACATACATATAATCTACAAATATAGGCCGTAATTGATAGATATATATTATGTATGTAAGTTTTCTTCTGTGTTAATGTTCTCTTAACAGGAGTAAGAGGTTTCATGCATCCAACATGTTTCTGCATACTAAACACCTGGAGGGGAGGATCATTTTTTTTATGTTGAATATGAATTGTGTGGATTTGGTTTAATAGGAAGTCTAATAAGTACTTCTGCAATATACATAGTCAATTATAATGCAGTACTGTTCACATTTGGAAAATTCTCTGTATGTACAACTGAAGTGGATAAACAGTTTAAAAGCCCTAATTTTTGTGTAAACTGTATCATCCACAACCTTATTAGAAAATAAGATGACAAGCTGAAACATATTTGATACAGTGTGCTAAATTCCATATTTCTAAAATTATTGAATTAGGGGAGGAGGACCTTTCAGAATTGTTTTCTATTAAAGGTATTAAAAACCTACAAAAGAAGGGAAAAATTACTTACACGCAAGTTTCTGTGGATAAATTCAGAAATAAAATCTAGCAGAAACTTGTATTGCAAAACTATTCTCATCTTCACTATCTTCCTGTAATTGCCTGTTATGTACTTACCCTTCAATCTCAAAGAGTTATTCCCACTATTTTTTTTCAGAAAGGTTTGGTAATTGCCCTTTATATTTTTCACAATGGGAGCGCTACAGTCCTGAAGTAGCCATTTTACAGCTAACTTTTACTTTCTCTCTCTCTTCAACTAGTTCATGAGTGTTATTAACATTTGATATTCTTTTTCTTCTGTCTTTTTAAGAAAGGAAAGTGGAACATTTATATGGGCTCACCTTGACACAGTAATACTTACGATTCTGAATTATGTTCTTCTTCATGTTTATGATGAGAAAAAAGCCATCTACATGAAAGTATTGAATTTTAGGGTGAAGTTCTGGAGAGGTGATTCTCTTTGATTAAAAATAGGACTTTCTGACAGGAAGCCCTTTTATAAGAACATCACGAGCCTCTGCAGAACTTTCCTGTTCCTCCTATATGTTTAGGCAACACATTAGTCAGCCTGAAAGGCTGAGTGTAGTCATCTTACCTGCTGTCACTAATGCAGCTCTAAAATGCTCAGGCTATGGGGAAAATCAAGGGCTGTTCCTCTCCGTGGTGTGCTTTATAGTGCTGGTATGATACCCAGCCATTGCTGCTGCTCTTGGTGTTCAAAGCAACCATCTACTTTATCGTGCCATGAGCTACCTATGGAAAAGGATCATGCCCTCCATTGTATCTACACATCGGCTAGTACTGTCTAGTGTTCTCTATAATAGTAATTATCCCAGCTAAGCTCTATTTAAGAAATCAAGGTTAGTAGAGTTCTGGGTGGGAGAAAAGACTTTCATATTTGTTTATTAACTGTATCTGCACAGAAAATGGACAACAGTTATATTATGAAAAATGTTCTGTGCAATGTTCTTATGTGTACTTGCAAATAGTGTCTTGAGAAGGAAAATGACCACTTGCAAAGAAACTCAGTATTTAACATTTGGAACAAATATTTTGCAGCAATCCTTTGAAATTTTTTGCCAGATCTAATTATAATTCAAGAGAAAAGAAATTACAACAGAAAAAATGCTCACCTAAAGGCCTTAGAAGCTGCAAAAAACCCCACCAACACCATTATTTGAGAATTATGTTGTCAAGCGTTGGCATATGTAAACCCGTGCCAAATATCTTGTTGAACATTTTATGTGCCAGTTTTATGTCCTAGTGATAGACGATTTGGATCTATTTGCAAATATCAGCTGAGTTATCTTGTATAACTTTGTTTCAATGTGTTTTTTCATTGTCCAGTGGTTAGAACATCCAATAGGAAGCTACAGATTGAAGTTAAAATGTACACTTCTTCTAATTTTGTACAGGCATATGAGTTGAGTTCACTTCTCAGACAGCTGCTATTATTGTAAATCTTTGTGAGTTGATCACCTTCAAACTCCTCAGCTGATGCAATTTCTCACTGAATGAAGTGTTTATCTGTTTCTTGAGATAAAATAAGTGTGAAAATATGGCTGATCAAGAGTCTAGTCATTCAGAGATTCAGTAGAAAGGGCGTGATGTTTTGGTTTCAAACTACATATCGATACTTAAGTATTTTTGACACTGCAGAGCTTGGAAGTATCTTGCCTCAAAGTATATCTAACGTAATTATTTGACCACTGTCCTGGGGCGCCCTATGCAGAGAGCAATGAAAGACAAGCCTCACCACATTTCTACAGCATATGATAGTCCTCAAAACTGATACTTTCTTGTCCCTCCAAGGTTAAACAGGTGCCTTCTGGTATTTCTGAACTAATTTTTTTCCAGATGTCTTTGAAGTGAAAGAAATATTCTTTTTTTTCAGTGAGTGACAATAAACTAACAAGCTAATAAATTTCTGAAATTCAAATGCAGCAGAAATGAAGCAACTAAACGAGTATCAGAAGAGGGCCAGATCTCATATCTTAACTTCAGTTTTATCCTAGTCACCATATAAACGTTTTGTGCTGGTTGGAATTTTTTACATTTGAGATCATTGGCTTCATATGGCTAAAACTTTGACTGAAGCAGAAGAAACTTTTTATTGGACAAGAAACCAAAGTATGTGGTAAAAACGCTCAAAATATCACTCTTGGAGTCATGAGACTCATGGTCTTGCTTCATTCAACTTCTGAAGTCAAAAGCAATCTATTGAAAACAAGTGTCACTAATAGTTCAGATGCTCTGTTAAATTTTCATGCAAGGGTCCAGTGCTGGAATAGTTAGCAAAGTGGAAGACATCTTGTTTTCATAATTTTACTGCTTAAATTTAGTGAAAATGTATCTGGGTTTCTTTCACAGCAGTAACAACATCTGCTCTGAGTTAAACAAATAAAAAGCCCAAAAAATAGCAGACCAGTATTTTCTTTGGACAACATCAGACTGCTTTTACACATGGATAAATCTTGCTTTTGGTACGGCTGAGATGCCTCTTTTAACAAAACTGTATTGCTGACAGCAAAGAGCAAAATTTCACAGCCTGAAGCCACTGGGAGTTCTGCCTTTGACCAGAGTCAAAAGCACATCAGAGCACAGGTTATATTCACTCCTGTAAGACACTGTCAGATCTGAGATACAGTCCTTGTTCGAGAATCTTTTGGTTCAAATCTTCTTTTGCTTTAATAAAATCAGAGGTCTTTGACTCAGAATGTCTCAAACAGTAGCTCGTTGAAGACTGGCTATGCCTGTGGCTGATTCACTTTCTGACTTCCAGCTAAATTTTTTTTCAAAAATTACATTACAAACCGGTAGCAACACCACAGATCCAATACGTTTGCAGAGTATCTTTAAGTAAATGGAGACATATGTAACGAATGATTATGTATTTATGAACTGGAGAGGAGGTTGTGCTGCGGTTCAGATTAAAAAAGATATGATTCATAAGAAGCTACTAGCAAGGCCTGCATTGTAAATTTCTGCAAAATATTATATTGAATAGTAATAGTCTACTATACTGGATGCATAAAGCTAAAATCATGAACCTGTTTCTGAGCCTCATACTTAGGAACATTGGGAATTTTTTTTTTTAAACCCTTCTCAAGGACATGTTTTTGACTGGAGTGAACATGTCCTTAAATTTTATTTTTCTATTTTATTTTTTTACCAAAAAAAAAAGAGAAGTATTTCTTTGGAAAATTGTGTTGAGAACAATCAGAGAACTCCCATTTTTTTGTGATCTTCACTTTCATTTTAGTGTTTATGTTGATGGGACTCTGGCATGCAAAATTCTGCAGGCTGGAAATATGGCAAATACAATTGATGAAGGACTAATTTGTGTGCATTTGTTAGCAATTCAAACTCATTTGCGCAGTGAAGAGCTTTTTAAGGTAGCTTTCTATTAAATGGTAGAGGAAAAAGTAGTCCAGTGTACTCATCAGAGAGCACATCTTTCACCCAGGTTTTCAAAGTACTTCCCAAATTAAGCTTTCTGACCCTCTTTTGAGTTAAGTATCAGACAGGTAAACTGAACACTTTATTTCAGCACTTCTGTGTGAAACAGGCACACACAAAAGGGGTGAGCCTGCAGAGAGGTGAATGGTGCTCTGTGGGATGCACGGAGCTCAGTGGGCCCAGGTTCTGCAGACAAATGGGGCTTCTGACTGTAATCACAGCATTGCACATCCTCTCCTGCGCTTCGGGATGCTGGTGTCAGGCTCATGCTGCCCGCCGCCGCTCACAGGAACTGTTCTGCTGCTCCCATAGTGCCTCAAGCACATATGTGTGCCTTACCTGTGGTTTGAGTGCTTTTCTAACATCTTAAAATTTAGGCAAGATTTTGCCCTGTATCATTAAGCTTGTTTCTAGACGTTGAACAATGTTATTATGTCAGGTATTTGTCCTGCAAATACATACATGTGCATACATATGTATACATATGTATTCTGATTTTCTGTTTGCTGTGAAAATGTATTAGATATCATATTTTAGAAAAATCTTTTGGCTATATCTGGGGAAAGCATGCTGGGTTTTGCCAGATGTGCAGTTAGAGTCAGAGTAATTAAAGCAGCTGGGTTTGCAGGTGGTAGGGGGAGAATATTTCTTAGTTTATTCTCAAGAAAAATGGAATTATAAAACTCAACCGTATTTTTATCTTGAGGCTTTTAGTCAAAGTCCAGGGCCATATAGTTGAGTAAGAGGAGAAACAGAATTATTCTTGTTTATCAAGACTGTAGAAAACCTGCTTTCCTATATACAGGAGATTTCTAACAGGAAAGTGTATTTTTTCATAGTTCCCAGCCCTTTTCAGATACTGCTCAGCTCAGAAATTCCCTCACAGCTTTTCTCAAGGTCATTTTCCAGTACTCGATCAGACTTGATTTTCTGATCCTGCCCTCTCAGCATTCCCGTTGTTTGTCTTTTTTTTTCTTAATGAGGTGTTATGTTTTTATCACCAAACAGTGTTTTTACCGAGTCCCCTCCAAGCCCACATAAGAACCTCTGTTCTGGTAAAGATTACAATCCTTTCATCTCTTTGGTTCTATGAGGGAGTCCAGTTGCTTTTATATATTTGGGCAAGTATAAGCAGCTGTTTCACAAAAACAGTACAAAAAAAAAAAGTTCAGCCCAAATGATAACACTTGAAATAGTTATGGTAATGTAGAATGTGATGTATACCATGAAGTAAGTCACATAGTGTTAACATAAACATTTTATGTACTCTTGTTTAGGGTAACTTATGATGGTCATGGTGAATTAGTACAACCAGATCAAGCTCATGCTGCTAAACCCTTTAACCCGAGCTGTACATGTACATATATTTCCTGTCTGGACTTTTCACACAGAAAAGCTCTGGTTAGAATGATTCACGTGGCAGAAGCAGGAGAGTACAAATAACACGTCAGTTACAATTTCAGTGTTCATTGCAATCCATGAAATATCCCTGGCATACAGTAAAAACAGACTACTGGACCAGATGTCAGGAATGTTAATGTGTGTCTTTAAGGTCATATTTCATTTTCTTTCTTTTTTGAAAAGAACTGAGTTAGGTTTCTGGCATTTTGAGAGGGAATAAAGAGATTTTCATTACCCAATAATAACCAGTATGAAGGCAAAAAGCATATTTTAAAGAATTCTCAGTATAGTACCATAGTTGTTGCTGTAGCTTCCTCTACACAGTTCCCTCTGTAACACTTAATCACTATAAACCTTTTAAGAGTATAAACCAGATCAATTTTTCAGTAGTTTGGTTCAAGTTTACAAAAGATGAAGTTAGTTAATACCCCCTTTTCCTGTTCCTGCATTTTCTAAAGAGAGAAGGTTTTATTTTGTATACAACAGTTGTGGTCACAAGCTGTGTAGAATTCATCCGTCGATTTACACTGATGTAGTATTTTAAAATTCATAAAGAATATAAGATATGTCTTGCCAAATAAGGAATGTTCCCTTTTGTTAAACATACATGTTAGATTAAATGCCTCTCTTCATACACTGCTTATCACGTTAGACAGAATTCATTCTGTCGTAAGTGCAGATGGCTTGCTTTGATGGAATGTGCTTCATTCAAGGGAGAGGATTGAATAGTTTGACAAAATGCATTTTGTGGATGGATTAGGTACAGGAGAGTGAATTGTGGTGCGTTGTCTATGGAAAACACCGATGAATTGATTTTAAGATGTTGAGTATAGAATGGATCGGAGTGGTTTAAAACATGCACTTTATTGATCAAACAGATTGAGAGGCCTGACAAAAAGTAAAATGTGCCCACAGAACTCATTCTGTCAATGGGGATGTTTGTCATCTACCTGCATCCTCAACAAATTGTATTTTCTTATATACTTCATATGCTCTTATCAGCACAATGCCACTTTCTCCCAATTTCTCTTTCCTCTGACAGTAAAAAGTGTTTGGTGAAATGTCTTGCTGTGACAGATTTCATAGGCAGTGCAGAGCTCAGCTGCTCCTGTTTGGTACATGCTTCTGTGGGCTAGAGAAGGGTCAGTGCTAAGAGCTCAGGCAACTGGGCATTTGGGTTCAAACCCCTCTGCTGCAGCTTCGTCCATTGAATTGGGTGAGTAACGTACAGGTAGAGAGCCAGGAAGGCGTGCGTTTTGTGCTGATATGCCTGACTCAGGGGTGCAGTGCAACTCACAACCCTAGAACACCCAGTGTTAATTAGACACCTAGTAACGGTGTTCACAAAGTCCCAAATGCTGAGAGAAGAAAAAAGTTAGGTAGAGCATAATAAGAGCACTTGGACGCTGAGACACAGCTCCCATCCATAGAACTGTGTTTATTGATGCTCAAGATGACTTTCCAGCACAGATGCCAGTGTCAGGCCAGCCCTTTCCTCTCTGGTGGTAGTCAAGCAGCTCAGGTGTTCAATGCTTTGGTTGTAGGAAAATTGGGTTCATATGCATAAACAGGTGTACCTGCTTGTATACCTTAAAGAGCTTTCCCCTTCTTCTCTAGAACAGAACTAGTCATGTTTGACTCCTGCAGGTGTTGAGGAGGTAACTATAACAAGAGCATAAGGGACATGGATACAGCTGGGTTATCAGAAAAACACACAAAGAGCTTTCAAAGGTCGAATGGGTTGTGCCTGCAACCTCTATGCAGACCTAATGTAAAAGAAGAATAAATGTCCTTTTTTTTCTTCACTCCTTTAGCAAAGAGTACTTTTACAAGGCAAAACCCAACTCAATTTTATCAAGAAAAATCCACAGCCATTAAGTGATGTGCAGAAAATTATTTTTTCCAAAACGAACGAATGAACATAATTGAACCATAATCCCAGATTGCATTTTACAGTGGGGCTGGTTTAGATGAATTCAGTAACACTGAGGTGGGATTGTTTCCAGATAGAAACAGTAGCACTATCTAGGGTCTGCAGTTAGACATGACTAGATCCTTGCAGACCCACTCAAATAATATCTATGAGCCTGTTGAAAGTTTAATTTGAGAAAAGTGTGTTATTGGCACATGCAGAAGCTTTTGAACTAGCAGACAGTCTATGGATTTTTTTTGTTCCTTATTTCAAAATTGTTACCATGCCTGCTCTGTATCAAACGCTCTCATAAGAGTTCATAATGCTGCATAATAGGGCTAGGTTGAAGTGTTTATAAATTGTTAATGAATAATGTTAACTGACCAAAGTTAATAAAGATTCATTAAAATTCATAAAATAGTTCATGTATATTTCATTGCAAACACAAAATGAGATACTTTTCCAAACATGGATGTTTCCTGAAACTTAAAATTAGGAATTTTCAGAAGCATTAATTAGTGGAAAGCTGAAGGAAAAGGTTATAATGAATGTACAGTTTGTGCTATTTTGAATAACTCTTCTGTATAAGTTCATAAATTATTCAGTACAAACCACTTATGTAATATTTCTTAAAGGTAAAAAAAGTGTCCTTTCAGGCTTGATTGCCCTTTCCTTAAAGCAAAATAACTCTACTACTTTACTGGAACCAAGTAACAGAAATAAATTGAGTTTTTCCCCCAGGACAGACATCTGTTACTTCCTAAAGTAAAGAAATACTCACGGAACATATGGTTGAAAGGATTTGGCAGTCTACTGTTTTAGAAGAAGAGATGTGTATGACACCAAAGCAGGAAACAGGAAAGTATTAGATTTGGCCGATAGACTGCCACCATGTCTTTATCTAAAATTAAGTGAGCTTTTGCGTAAAGCATTGGCTGAGTGAAACTGGAGTTAAGAGCAACTCAGCTTATGAACGCAGAAGAAAGTCAGGCCTTATTAGCTGGGTAACAAAATTTGCTTAGACTTAATTCTGCTTAGTTGGCCAGCATAGATGGTCTTAGTCAGATGTTCAGTTTCATTAAATGAATGCCTTGGGGGTGGGGGGTAAAGGTTACTCACATGAATAAAAATTTCAGAACTGCACATATCGGTTGAAGAAAGGCTACTAAAATGGCATGTAAAAGCCAGTGAAAACCAGATATCTGGCTCAGCATTTGAAGTCCACAATTAATTTTGAAAGAAAATCACCAACACTAATAAAAAGAGGATTTATCTTCCTTAAAAACTGAATGTGATCAGAATTCAAAAGTGCTAACTGAAACATTGTGCATTTTGTATAGGCCGGAGCCTTCCTGTTTTAGATTATTTCCAATTACTGTTCATTTTTGAATTCTGGGAATAAGGATGGGGAGACTGCTGTAACTATGTTGCCCAGACAACTTAACAGAGCCTGGGATTCATGGTGAGACTTTACTTGAATGGTTGCTCTTGAAAAGAAGAGTGTTGTTTTAATTTATCTCTGAAGCTCTCAAGTCAGGTCAGGAGAAATACAGTTTCTGCTCTCATTCATTTGTTATGACATTTGCAATTTCTGCCCTTTTTCAGATGCATCGCCACTTGCCTGTGAATGGTGGAGAGAGGAGCCAAAGAGTTGCTCCTTACATTGCTTTTTCTCCTCTGTGCACCTTGGTAGACAAATCTATTCTGAAACTGAAAGTGAGATGCTAAACTTCTGTATTCATTTGCCAGGCTGCTAATGAATGATTATCAGGAAAATAATTATGAGGAAGAAAGTTAGACTCCAATGGAATCAAGGTGCTATTTCCAAGCAGGTATCAGTGAGGTGTAGTCCATACTGCTTTTCTGCACCTATCTTGCTGCTTAGAAGTATCTGCTCTCTTTAATAATGCAAGGAACTCTGTTTTCAACCCAAGGCATATTACTAACAACCTCTGAATGTTATTGCTGGGAGAGCCCCTCCCAAAATTTGCCTTTTTTCCCTGTGTGGAACTGGCTGCAGCATGACTTCTGCGCTTGTTTTCATGCAATATTGAATGACTGAGTGGTATCTTCACTCTGCTGAGCTGCAAAGGAAGGGGGTTGGCAGGCACTCGAATGGCTCACATCAGGCTGAGTGTCCTCAAGAGAATGGGTGTGCTACAATGAGAGGGGTCAAGATTTCCTGGCAGCTGAGAGCAAAGAAGCTGTCAGTCAAGGGAAGCTGCAAGATACATGCGAGGCAAAGGTTTCGGTTAACAGAATAATACTGTGGTTTTTTAAAAGCACTTTTAATCAGCAGATTTCAAAGGTACTCAATGTCTTTATCTTACTGAAGGCACAGAGATGTGAGCTGAAGCCAATGAAATGAAGCAAAACCAAAGAGAGCACGAGTCTCTCAAATCTCAACTTGTACTTTATCTCCTAACCACACCACCTTACTTTGTCTCAGGGTAAGCTTAAAGAAGTGTGAAACAATAGGGTGGAAGGGTGTCCTGCCTTCCCATGCTGGATCAGCTGCAACCTGGAATGACTTCAGGCTGTTTTCTTGTGAGCAGTTTGGGGATCTCCTTCCCCAAGGTCACAGTAAAAATTTTCTATTTTCTTTCTTCAGAGCACACATTTCTTTTCTTATGTTCACATCACAGAATTTTTGGCCACTGGCTGTTAACAGATTTTGCTTTTTGTTTGTTTATTGTTTCCACATATGCGTATTATCTGTATTTTTATTAAGATTTCATTCACCTTGTTGATTTACCATTGTTAAAAGATTTTTTTTTTAGAAGTATTTGACCTACCACTGAGACAATTGCCCTCATTTGCATATCAAATGACTTGACAATGTCTGGAAGAAGAACTGGATATGCTCAGAGATTTTGACAGATGTTTAACACTTTCAAGTGCTATGACATTTGTTGTGGTGAGCAAGACTGAACTTAAGGGGATGTTTGGGCTGTAGAGTCGAGTCTAACTGCAGTAGCAAGAATCATGTCCTCTGATGACACAAACTGTCAGGGACATCAGCAATGAAAAGAATGACAGAAGAGATTTTATTGGACCTATCCAGACAGCTTTTGCATTTGCTGTATTTCTGCTAATATTCATTCCAATACAGCAGATTAAAGCTTGATGTCATTTGTGAATCTCAACTTTACACAGCGAGTGTAAGGCTTACCTTTTGAGTTAGGAAGTTTTGCAGTTAAGGGTGTCTTTTTGTGTAAATTATCATCTCCTATTCAGGCTTGTCATATGATAAACTCTCTATACTGCAACAAGGGCCTCCCCAAAAGCCATTTTCCTAAAGCAAAATGGCAGGACCAGCACAAGAAAACTCTTCTTGCAGGTCTGAGTGGATGTCTAAGCATTCAGGTTTCATTCTGTTTGAAACAAGCAGATCATTTCCAAGATTTTAAATTTACTAGCTAAGACCCACCCCTTCTCTAACTGCTTTGAAGAGAGGCCCCTAGCTACTGAAGACTTTAATTACACTAAGTCTTATCACTGCAAAAATTATTTTATTTAACTGGGAGCTGATCAGCATTCAGAACCACACTCCGGTGATTGCTCCAGGCTCCTGTACTTGTAGGAGCAGGAGAGAGTGAGCAATACGGCAGTATTTCCAACTTGCGATTTCTCAAGTCATAATTCTGTGCATCCACTCAAATTGTCTTCTCATGTTACAAGTACAGAGCTTGTATCTGCAGCACATCAGACCTCTCCAGGTCATTGTATCAACATATGGAACATTATGCTATTTAATGGGAACATCAAGAGTTCAGAGTGGAGAATGGGGGAAATCCTGCATTTTTCCTATGAAAATTGTAGGACAGTCAACAGATCTGTTTGATTTTGTACTGCTTTAGACATGATAAGAAGGAATTGAACATTTTGGAAAGATGTTGGAAATAAAGCTTAGGTGTTTGAGATGATTAAGAGAAATATGTGTATAGGTGAGAAGGAGATCTAATTTCTTGTTAACTAGAGAGATGCCTTGACATATGGCAGAAGTAGAAGTCTGGTTTAGATTTGGTACAAAACAAGGTATGAGAAAGTAAGATGAGTTGTAAAGACTGCAGAGGCCAGGAGAAAAGCAATGAGATGTACAGGAAAGATCCTTGGATGCCATCAGCCCAAAGGATCACAGTATGAGGGAGATGTTGAAGAAGGTCTTACAGGTTTCTTTGTGCTAGGAAGTTGCGTACAAAGGTGTATGAATCCTTTGCAGAGCTGACAATCTGTACCTATACGCGCTTCACAAAAGAAGAGATTATCCACCAGAAGCTCCTGCTTTCAGTAATAAGTTTAACCCATTGCAAGGTTTAAGGAAGGGGAATGAGAACAACATGAGGTCTAGAGACCTAAACTGTGGTCTCAAATTTAATGAACTGACCCATTATTGTATGAGGAAATACACTGTGAAAGAGCCAACTGGAGCCAGCTAAGACCCAAGGAAAAGATAGTTCACGGCTCAAAGAATTTAAATGTGATACGTTTTGCTGAGTGGTCAGGGATGCTTAATGCAAACTTTACTGCCATCCCTCATGACCTGAGTGAACATATATGCTAGTAGTATTAGCCAATATGTAGGTTTTCCTGCAAGAAGAAACTGTTAATACTGGTGTATTACTCCTTTTGAAATGATGTCCCTTCAGATACCACTGAGATTTGGTCTAGGTTTCTGCTTTACATAGTTTGTTATGAGAATAGCATTAAAAGAACATATCTGCCTGCATGAATGTCTTCTGTACACTCCTTTCCTTGCACACCTACAGTTTGGTAGCATTTGAGTCATTTTATATGTATGACAATATGAGACTGAGCACTGCTGTTAGTTGTACAGGAAAATAGAAAAGGGATGATTTTTCTCAATATTTCCACGTCTAACAAATTGAAAACTTCTGAGTCATGTCTGTGATTCCTTACGTGTTTCACCCTTAGATCTTTTTCAAAGTATTTTCCATTGTGTTCAGTTTTATATGATACTGCAAAATTATCAGCAGTCCCATTAAATTCCTTTTTTTTTTGTCTGAGTGACGTAGATGTCTCTTTTGTTCTGAATTCTTACTCTTTAGTCATTTTCAATGCATATTGCACTGGCTTTTATATGTCTCTCCAATTTTGCATCATTACAAAAATAATGATTTAAAATGTGTATATATATCGTTTAGCTGAAATTAGCTTAAAAAAAGGTAGCGCTGAGCAGAATAAGTACCTCTGTAGCTGCAGTGTAAGCCACTTCTTTCTTACGTTAAAAAAAATTCATTGTCTCTCCCTTTTCCATTTTCTAATTTGTTTCAACATTTTTCCCTGTCACACAAAAATAATCCTTTGTACAGAAGCTTTATAATTTCTAAAGAAAGACCTTCAAGTGAATCTCTGTCATCTTTGTCTCACCATTACTAGTTTGCTACTTTGGTCTAACTTGGGAGAGGCCAGTCCAAGATGATACTCTCAAAGTCGGAGACACAAACCACCCTTTGCCAAATAATACATTTGTAGATGTTAGGTAGTATTCATCCCACATGAGTGCTTTCAGCATCCAGCTGACAGCTGGAATCACACTTATTCTTTTGATCCTTCTTAAACTTTTGAACTGTATTAGACATCCACCATTCCTCTTGTGCTTCCTCTGTCTGCAATGAGCTACCCATAAGATTTGCCAAAGGCTTTCCTGCTTCCCCTGCTGCTTACTTCATCTAGATCTGCTGCCTTGTCATCTTTTATTACGTCTAGTTGCCAGACTTTATACCATCTTGTAATCATAAAATCTTAGTACATTTTACCCTTTTCCCCAGAAAACTCTGCTCCAGTCTCCAGTGTGTTATCTTCCTTCCTTTGTTTTCTTTTTTCAGCACTAAGGCAAAGCTGCATTTACAAACAGAGCGATATGTGTGCTTTGTTTTTCTTATGAATTCCTGACTCACTTTACCCCAAACCTTCATCTCAAGATTAAAAGTATTTGAAAATAGGGTAGTGACATTGCTTAAGCAAGAGGTTTTATTTGTTTACATTTTAGAAAAAAAAAGTATCTTCAGCTGGAGTACTGCTGTTGAAAAGATGACATCTTGTTGAAAAAAAATCCAAGGGAACCTCACTGTGAAATGGTTTAGAAAGAAGATTCCATCTCAGACAGAAAGAGGTAAAGGTGAATGATGCATGAGTGAACATGTGGACTGAGAATCAGATTTATCATTAAAACAGTCATATGATGGACCTGCCTTGCTGCAGGACTGGGAGAACAAGTCCATCTTGCCTCCTGTGGGAAGGCTAACTCTTTGCATTGACTCTAAATACCAAGTGAAAAAAGAAGTGCTGCCAGCATCACAGACATTACAGCATCACAGCATTGCCTTATCATTTGGAGGACTGCAGATACCTACAGAGAACAGGAAATTTTTAACAGCTGTTTATCCACCTTGAAGGGGATGAAGGTCGAAATGATGAGGATGGACACTCTTCAGCTGATCCTCATATGAAGATGCAGATACTAAATCAGAAAGTATTAGCACAGGCAAAATCATGCCAATCTGACTGCAATTTAAAGCAGAAGTTTTCTAATGCATCCTTAAACGCTTTCATTGACCAGGTAATCAAATATACATATTCCTGATCCCAATACAAACTTGTCATCCTAAAACAGAATTTGCATTTACAGGTGGGTACCCATTATCTGTGGCTAGGACTGAAAACTAATATTAAAAATATGTATATATGTGTAAAACCTTCAGTTCCCCTTTAAACACTTTGCATTGACTTTGAACTACTAAGCTAGTAACAGTTTTCATTATATTATAATGTAAAGGAGAAACAAAGATAAATGTTATTTAGTAGACTTTAACACTGTTAATGAAGCTTCACATTTCCAAACTCCAACCGAGCCTTTTTTTTTTTTGTTCAAACCTCTCTCTTTTCCTCCGTCTTTTGTCATTGACAAGGAAAACCTTTTTGCAAGATATGAGTATTATATGCCCAACTGGAGCAGATGAACCCAAGGCGAAACTTTAAATCTCTACAAAACTTCTACACAACGCATGCAGACACATGCTTGAATGTATTGGTGCAGGAAGTAAAACATTTTCATTCTTAACAGAACTTTTCAAAATATCTTTATGTGTTTTCTGGATGTTTAGATTCACTGTTTTAAATGCTGTTCTTCTTTTCACTGAAGTTCCTCATCCCTTAGGTCTTATTGAAAAAAAAAAAGAAAAGGAAGAAAATGTTTAGACTTATAAGTCGCTAACAAATATAGTTGTTAAAAATGGTATTAGGCAATTCTGGGAAATAACAGATGACACATGAACTTTTTAATAGTCTAGCTCTTTAATTAAAGCGAGTCTAGATGTGACCTGTAATTTCCTAAGTTGCTGCAGTCCATGGAATAATTCAATAGTAGTGAATTTTCTACCTGCAAAAAGACCTCTTCTGGTGTAGGTGGAAAACAACAGGAAAAAGAATCAGGAAACAATGCAACTGTCTTCAGGTTCTATTAATTTTTTTTATCTTTGGAAAGAATTATTGCTGTTTTCTTTTTAGATATATGTGTTTATTATGTAAAGGTCCTTGAAAAGTTTTTTCTCCGTTATATTGGAAGTTTTCTTGCAATACATGTTGCAAAAAGGCTGTATGACTGGTTGTATGATGAACAGCCAGTCTGCTCCTTGTCAATCATTTACCATGTACCCTGTTGGACATCTTCTTTCTTATTAAGTGCTCTTGATTAAACTTTCTTTTGTCTCACCTTTGCTCATATGAAAGTCTGAATCTTTGTAATTAATGTTTCTCTAAGCTGCTGACTAAGCCCCTTCCAATCAGAAAAATTAAGATATACTTGAGTTTAGGAGGTGACTTAGCTGAATACAGTCTGTTGCTGCTGAAGCATCCAGGTTTCTACTGATTCCTCAGCCCATACAGCTGGAGTTTCATTCATAGGTAAGTTGACTGAGAAAAGTGTTCAGAAACATCTCCTGAAAATTTAGAGTTGTGCTAAAATACCTCAAAGCCACTACATTTGAAAAGGCCTGAGGCTTCTAGAACTGGAATTGGATGTCAAATTCCAACATGGTGATAAAGCAAGCGAACTCTGGCCGGCTGCCATGCAGCTTTTCTATCTACATGACTCCTTATTTAATGGGAAACTCCGGTAGTTACCCAACTTGTTTCACTGAAGGCCAATGCGTTCCTGAAACTCATCAGAGCAGAAAGGTTTGATGAGTGTGCTCTGAGCATACCTAATATGTGCCAGGAGCTGGTTCCTAACCACTACCACAATACAAGTTTTTGGACCACTTTCTATTTTTTAAGGGTTCCAGTCACCATAGAGGCACTACTCAATTTAGTATATGAAGTGGTTCACCCAGGGAAAGGTCTAGAGCTGACATCTTCCTTCTCAGCCTTGGCACTGCCCAAGTCCACAGCACCCACCTTTTCAGAGAGTGTTTTCTTCTGAGACTAGTACTAGGGTGTGGGAAAGGAGAGGGAACCTCCCATGTCTTTCTGGTGGAGTTGTGTCATTGTGCAGGAAGGAATACCAGATTTGGGAGGTCAGGAGGAAAGAGCGCAAGGGGAAGCTTTGTCACGTACCAGAAGTTAGGAAATTCATTTCAGAGACAGAAGTCTGAACTCCGTTCTCACACCCACATCTGCTTATTCATCTCATCCAGAAAGTGGATCTACACAATGAGAGAGAAATCCAGGACTCATCTCCTAGGTGAGGACCCTAACTACTGTACTAGAGCTGTGTGCTCTCCCCAGGTCTTTCTTCTGTTGGTTCAGTGTATAGTGACAAATAGCGGTGCTGCTGCAGGAGGAAGAGAGGAAAAGCTCCACTCTCCAAACTGGTGCTGTTACTGGCTAGAGCTAGGGTTTTCCTACTTCTTGGAGTATTGTAACAGCTACTAGACAATTTAAAAAAAAAATAATAAAAAAATAGAAAAGCAAAGAAAAGAAGTGGGGAGAACCTTTCTTTTCTGCATATATTTTTAAGTGCTACCTGCACTTTAAAAGAGGGAAAAAGAAAGTTATCTTCATTTCTTTCAAAGAATAGCTGTTGTTGTTGTAAAAGGCAGATTCTGACCTTTTATTTGGATGGGTGAGGACGGTCAGGCTCTGGAAAGATGGGGCAGTGCAGGCTGCATATTCTGTTCTCAGTATTCATTAGTTCTAATTTCTCAACATGTCGTGTTTTTAAAATCAGTCTAGAGTGTATATGATACTTAGGAAACACAGTAAAATCATTTGCATTTTTGTGTCCTATGCCTGACTTTTGCTATTGACCGTGATAGGCCAAGAACGCACCATTAGGAATGCTAGGCTCATGGGTGCAAACCTGCAATTAAGAGCCTATGCACCGTACTGTGGCTTCAAGACTTCACCTGGGCCAGGGATCTGGCCTTGTGGCCAAAATCCCATGCTCTCAACTCCTTATTGAATTTAGCCTTAAGTATTTTTTCCAGAGGCACAAAGTGAGTCTGTGGTGGAGGAGGGGTCTGAACCCCTGCTTTTCATTGTGGGCTGTACACCTGCTGAATTTAATAGCACCATCATTTTTTTCTGAAATACTTTCCACTGTTCTTCAAGCGAGGCATTGTATTGCATGGTTCTATTCATCAATGAGAACTTAATGTTTTTTGTGAAACAAAACGCTTTGTGCTGGCCATGATTATACAGAGAACCTAGAAATAAGACTAAAATATGTCCATTATTTGCCACCATTCTCATTTAACAATGTCATTAAGCAGATGACTAAAACAAAAACCCCACTAAAGATCCTTGATTTTTTCTTGAAGAAGTTGTGCCAGTTTGTCCCGTTTGTCACACTACGTATTCCTCTAGGAATTTTATAAGCAGTGTTTTTAATTTCCTTTTCACCCACCTTATCTCATACAAAAGTGAATTTTCTGGTCAGCAACATAAAGAATATCCTAAGGACTTTTTGAAAGATGTTGACCAATACTTATTTGCCTCATAATGTAGCAGCTGGCTTTTATGAAACTATATATTTTTGTCATATAACCAATTACTTTGCTGTAAAAGTATTCAGTAGTATAGGGCTTTCAGTTGTCAAAGTGTTTTCAAAGGCTTTTAGTGCAACTAGATTGATTCTGAGTCTTGTGTATATAATGATAATTGTAATGGCACTATTATTAGAAGAAGGTTCTTTGGGGTTGATAATTTGGAGGTGATTTCAAAATAGAAACTGTTTATCATTACTATATCACTGTATTTTTATGTGAAGTACAAATGGCAAGACAAGACTTGAAGTTTGCTCATAACATGCTTATTATATTACTGGAGAAGAGAAGATTGTGGCTCAAGAAATTCATCTTACTCTCTGCAGGTGACATTTCTAATGGTTCTGCTATTGATTGTGGTTTGACATAACCTTTTCTTTTCATTGCCAGTACAATACTGTTTTTGTGCCGCTCTGTACGTGGTCACCACACGCTTGTGCAAGAGAGGAAGGACAAAGCAGGTGAAGTTCTGTGGGGTTACGCTGACATGGGGAGGTGCAGCAAGAGGACAAAAGACTGTGACAAGGTGATAGGACTTCTGTTTCTGGGACTGTATACATGCTCTTGTTGTTCAGCCAGGCATTTGTAGACTTATTCTTTTACCTGATCCTCTCCTGGCAATTCAGGGACAAGTGGAAATGCAGTCACTTTGGTTCAAGGTGAACAAAATAAGTCCAGGGTCTTTGGAGCTCCTAAACACCCATGTTTAAGCACTCTTTAGAAGTAAAAGGAGTGATCCTGGACTGCAAGAGAAAGGCCCTTCACAGGAGAGACCAGAAACTCAGAAGTGATGGAAAACAGAAAAAAAAAGAATAAGAATAGGAGTAAAATATTGTCCTTTCACAACAAAATTTTTGCTACTAAAAGTTTTTCCTACTAAAGAACAGTAAAAAATATTAGAGGGAGAAACTTTTCCCATTTGGAGTAACTCATTAATAAACCAGATAAAACTTGAGATTATACCACTTACTGAACTCTTTCATAAAATCATTATTATCTATTAGGAAGAAAGCCAAAAATGTTTTCTTGACAAAAATTCCTTGTAAATATAATTTTTCAGAAGCTGTGTAGAAAGCCAAGAAAAGAAGTGGGCAGGTTAATTGCAGCTTTGAATTTAGCACTGGAAAATGTCCCTCATCTTGACCCTGCAAATGGTTATTTTTTCAGTAAGTTTAAGGTTGTGGGTTAAGCCATTCAACCTTTCTCTTGGGTTTAAGACAGAGAGCGGTAAAAACTTCTGTGCTAAACCCCAAGGTGTTTGCAATAGAAATGCTTTACAATGTTGATGTCGAGCTCTTCACAAGATGCTTGTTTGAATTGAAAATTGCACCTCCAAAACGTACATTTTTTCTGCAGAAATTTATGACTTCTGGCTGAAATGAAACCCCAGAATGTTCAGCTGAGCACTGATAACTGCTCAGCACCTTGTGGGAGGTGGGGCTTGCGTGCAATGGCTGGCACCATGATGGTCAGTCTCAGGTGGAGATACACTGTGGTCTCCTGTCTTTTCAAAATGCCACAATGCATCCCAAAGTGTTTGATCTTTTGATGTGTGTTTTATATTCATGCTTCTTCAGCTGTTCATGGCAAGCAAAGTAAGGGACTGTATTTTCTTATGGCTGGCAAAGAAAGGCTAGGGGTTTTTTTGGCAGAGTCCTTGGCAGGTTTTACACATGAATGTAGTAGCTCAGAGAAATGATAAAGGAAACGAGCAGCTTTAAGCACAGGCAGAGGAGATTGGGAGATGGTGGCTGTAAGCAGACGTATAGAGGAAATCAGGATCCTGTCCCAAAGTGGTACAATTCTCTGAAAGAGGGAAATTCAGATGAAAGAAGGTTCAGAGAGAGGTCATTCTCCTCCTCTACTCTGCCCTGGTGAGGCCATATCTGGAGCGCTGTGTCCAGTTCTGGGCTCCCCAGTTCAAGAAAGACAAGGAACTCCTGGAGAGAGTCCAGTGGAGGGCTACAAAGATTATCAAGGGACAGGAGCATCTCTCTTATGAGGAAAGGCTGAGAGACCTCGGACTAGTTAGCCTGGAGAAGACTGAGAGGGAATCTCATCAAAGCTTGTAAATATCTAAGGGTAGGTGTCAAGAGGATGGGGCCAGACTCTTTTCACTGGTGCCCAGCAGCAAGACAAAGGGCAATGGGCACAAACTGGAACACAGGAAATTCCATCTCAACATTAGGGAAAACTTCTTTACTTTGAGGGTGACAGAGCACTGGAACAGGCTGCCCAGAGAGGCTGTGGAGTCTTCTCTGAAGGTATTCCAAACCCACCTGGATACATTCCTGTTCAACCTGCTCTAGGTGAACCTGCTTTGGCAGGGGGGTTGGACTAGATGATATCTGAAGGTCCCTTCCAACCTCTGTGATTCTGTGAATCTGTCTTAACCGCAGCAACCTCAGTCCCCTCAGCCACAAGTGTTGGTGCCTGTGCAAGTGTGAAGAAATATCATATGTTTCCCTCTCTGTTCAAGAGAAAGATCCTAGACACTTGCGTTAGCCAATGTTGGAAGCAGGACACTGGGTTGGATGGACCTTTGATCTGGTAGCACAGACTGTGCTGCTCAGTCTGCTCTCTTTCCTGTATTTCTCCATTAATTCCACCATCACCACTTTTAGCACCCTCAAGTCTCATTATCCTGTCCTGGTCTCCTATCTCATCGTCGCCCCCAAAATCTCACTTATCACTGACAGCCCTCCCCGTCTTCCCTGCTGGTCTCTTGTCTTCTCACCTTACCTCTCCTCCTGGCCAGTGCCCTCTCTGCTGTCAGTGCATAATCAGTTTTCCACATGCCTCCATAGAGGTTGGGGGTACACACAATATTACTACGACGTTCCCTTTCCTTACAGTGAGTGGAGCTTACTGGAGACTTGGATCCCTTTGCATGATCCTGTGCTCAATGAAATCAATGGTAACAGGAATTGCAGGACTAAGTCTCTGGATACCTGTCTCTTGATTTACTGTAATGATTTCTGCAAAGCCACTGTGAAGTTTATGCCTCTCCACCAAGTTCCATTTTCAAGTAAGGAACATACTTGAATTTAAAGAAATGGAGGATAGGTGCCTTTGTCTTGCCCTCCTCTGTACAGGGAATTCTCAAACCTCCCAGTGCAGAAAGCTTTTGACCTACTTTTCCCTGAACTCTGTTCTGCAGTCCGAAGAAGAACACACAAAGGGAAATCAAGACAAACGTCCCTCAGAAAGATGATTTCCCCTGGCTGGTTTCCTGCATGTTTATTTGCTCTGTCACTAGGAGTCCTGATCTGCAGAAATCTTTGTCCTGTATAAAAGTTGCCATGAACCTAATTTAGGGCACAGCAAGGGCCTCCTTTAAACAAAACAAAAAACAAAAAAAGCACAGAACACAGTAATCCAAGTTGACTTTTTATTTTGTGACAGAGGAATGTAAAAATATTTTACTGTAACTGTCTAAGAAGTTCTGATGAAATATCTATTTCCCTGGAAAGCAGGGAAATCATCTTTCCTGAAGTCCATATTAGCCTAGTGTTAGTGCAATCAGCTTTATGAAAGAGCAATACTCAAGGGTCTGAGCTGGGTCAAATACAGTAGCAACATGAACTCTGCTTTCCAATATCAACATCCAAACAAATAGGCTACTGGTTATTTTGGATTATGAATCTTTTTTTGTTTGTTTTTCTCATTTTTTTTTCTTGTCTGAAGACTTTTATTTTGTCCTCAGCCATTAAAAAGGAAAAGTCAAAACATTTTTTGAAATCTTGAAACATTTCTTTAAGTGGGAAAATGCCCTAATGTAATTGAAATGAGTCCATCGCCCTGTGGAACACAAAACTTGAATTTCTGTTTATCCCTAAAGATCGAAGAATATAGAGACAGACTTTTACATAAGTCTATGTGATACTACACAAAGGCTTAGATTCACATTTCGATTCATCATTCTATCTGGCAACGTTTATCAGCTCCTTACTAGACTGCAGAACTGTGGAGTATATGTCAATTTTCCTACTATAACATATAAAATATTCTCTGTCTTTATTAACGATCGAGTGTAATGTGTACATAAACTACAGATTTTCTTTGATTTGTACTTTGTTAATTTATCCATAAGTATTAAAAGTTCAATCTTGTTATAGATTTCAAATTTATGGAGAACATTGCCCTACACCCACTAATCCTACCAGGATTTAGTTTATAGCTATTTCATTTTTGATGCCCAAGCAGTGAGAAATTTAAGGCAGCATGGCATTCAACAGGACTGTTGCTTTGTTCAAAGCTTAGACACGGTATTAAACCCAAGTCTGAAGGGATGCTAACTGCTGTGAACAATAGAGCAGATGAATTAATTCAGTATTTCAAACTGACACGTTGGTTACATCCAAAAAGTTTTGCAGTTCTGATGGCTGAAGTCTATTTGTCTACAGACAATGTGCAACACACAATAAAATCTCAGCACCTTCTTAATAATTTTGTATTAATGCTTACTTGGATAAGTACTCTCCAGATAGGTTTTCAGGATCTTTGGCTTCTGCCAAAGATGGTGATTGCACTGTTAGCCCTCTAAGTAGGATGATGTATACATATGTTGTGAGTGTGCTGACCCCCTGAAGTCATAGTAAGAACACCCACCTATAGTGCATAATGGTCTGCACAAGGAATATTGTCATAGAGTGAAGGCTTAGAAAGGTTTAATGTATTGACTGTGTGAATGAACACGATCCATTGGAACATGGCATTATTTCCAATGGTAGGGAGTCAGGCTCTAGTTCAAGTTCTGCAGTGAAGAAGTGTGGCGACTTACGCAACTGCGACTACCCTCCTGGTAACACAGTGTGTTACGAAACTTCAGCTGAAGACCAAAGCCAAGGCAAAACAAACATATGAAAGACAAGCAAAGCAAACGACCAGATTCTTCAAAACTTGCAGACCATTACAGGATGATGCAAGCAGTTGAGACAGGCTGGCAGCTGACAGCGTGGCCAGAGAGAAGGCCATGACAGGGGACTGCCACTTAGACTGTGGTTATGTCTGCATTCGTTAATGGTTTCACAGTTTCTTACTTTAGCACAGCAAACTGCCTAAATTGCCAGGCCTCATACCTGAGGTCAGAATGCTGCACATTGTGATATGATGTCATTTACTGCTCTATCGTGTGACCCGCCGGTCACTTATTGCACAGCTATGTGACGCTACGATATTCCTCTAAAGCCCCTATAAGGGTCATGCAGCTTTTGCGCTGAGTCAGCGTTTAGGCCTTTTGACCCAGCAGTTTGTTGCTGCATTTGCTGCAGAGACTAATACTGCCAAAGGATGACTGTGTCCAAAATGGGCATCTATGGGTTAAGGCTCCATAGTCCAGTGAAAAACACAAACCTGAGTAATAAAAAATGGAACTTTAGTTGTTACTATTTCTCTCCATTTTCAAGTATATGTTTTTTAAAGCCGATAACTGATTTGGCTTTGTAATTCTGAAGACAATAATTCTCAGAAGTATAAAAATTCTGTAAAATGTTAGTAATGTGTCAGCTCAGCTATGCAGATCTTTATCCATACATGTACATGTAGCAAATATTGACCTCAAGAGAATAAAACTCAACCATCATCCATAAATAAATTGAGCTGACAGCAAGTTCACATCGTGCTGCAGGCAACATCTTGGAACAGGTTTGCCTGTAGTGAAATCTGAAGGTTTGGAAGAACGTAGTGTGAAAACAACACCTACAGTTTCATTGGGTTGGAAATGTCAGCATATCACAGATAAGACAAGCACTTGGTGCTTTCTCTGTTGAGCCATGGAGGAGAGTTAAAGAGGGAATAACATGCAGGGGCTGAAGTGCGGTATGAATCTTTCTTCACATTCCTAAAGAAAGGTCCCTCGGTTACAAACACAGTGTCATCCTTATGGGCAATTATTTTTGTTGAAACGTAAATCTATGTTTCCATTAAATAAAGTACAGGCTTTTGACTTTGGCTCTCTTTATTGCAAGATAGTATACAGTACACAATTGCTACGTCTGTATCGCAGACCTAATTCTATATTAAAGATTAGTTGAATTTATAAACAAACTTTGTGTATCAGGATAAACATCTCTGACTGTATGTCTCAGGGACATAAACTTATCCTTGTGATAAAAAGAGCTGCATTGGCACTTAGGAAATGCGTGTCTCAGTCCTGATCCTGCCTCAGACTTCCTGTATTATCTTTGACAGTTTAGTCTTTGTTTTTAGCTCTAAAACTGGGATGAAACCATTTCCTCCAAAACATTCTTCAGTTTATAAACTCTTTCAGTGAGGGACACTTGCATGTGTGTGTCCTGCATCAACCTTAATATGTCCTTGTGTAAATGAAGGGCCTAAGACATGCTGTAACAAAGATAAACACTGTAGAAGTGCAGAAGGTGCCATTTGGTACAGACCTGCATCAGAAAATGCTGTTTTGACAAAACCAACCTTTTTTTTGGAGCTTGGTTAAGATCTTAATGAGATTTCCACATGGGATTTCTCCCATTTAGAGAACAACTTTTTCAAAGAAAGTTATCATAAGACATTTAATATACACATATTTTCAAGGAGAAATATTTAAAATTTACATTTTGGGAGAAATTTTGAATGAATGTTTTTCTTCCAAATCGAGGAACAAAAATACTACAATGTCACATTATCAGTAAAGTGGAGAAAACTAGCACTTACAAGATGAAAATACTCCTCCAAATGCTATTGAAATTAATGGATCTTGTTTAGCACTATTAATATTTATGCCATTTATTAAGAAATTAAAGAAATTTTATGACTTACTGATATTTTGAATCAAGAGACAGAGAGAGTAGAAAATAATATGGGCTTAAAAGCAAACCATGTAACTATGTCCAACCTTCTGGAAATAAAAAAAAGTCTTCTAAGAGTCTGTGTTTTAATTTGTAGTGTTAAAACTCTCAAAAATTTTAGCTGATGTATTCTTTGTGAACAGTTTTCTCACTGACATATTTGCTTTCACTGAAAATTCAGCTAAGATTTCTTTTGTTTTGCAAAACATTAATTCTAAAAAGTTTTCAATATCTTGACTTCATTATCTTTTGTTTGCTTTTCCTCTAATGGTGATGCTTTTTCATTAATTTTCAGATTTCTTCAATGTGCATGCTCAGTAGCAGTCACTTGAAAATTTAGAAGTATTTACAAAAATAAAAGAGAACAAGTCTGAATTGGGATTCTTATAGCAGAATTATCTTTATAATGCAGAGTTTTTCCTGCTCTAACAATGCATTTTCACTGTGATTTATGAACATTGTATGCACAGTAGTTGCTGTTGAAGTCATATGAAGGCAAATTAAGTTTGTAAGGATATCCGCTGTAGTAAAACATTAGTGAATCACAGGTACTCCAAAGATAATAGTATGCCCAGTTTCCTTTTCATTACCTTCTGCAACCTAAACATTAGGATGATTTTTTTATCTGTACTAATACCTATTTGGTTTGCCTAGTTCTACATCAACAGTTTTGAGACAATCTTAGCTTTAAAACTGGCACTTAAATTTTATTTGCGTTGCTTTTTGAATTTAAAATTTTAAAATGCAGGGACTGAAAAGACACTAATGTCATGCATGTCATTCCTTCTTCTAACAAAGAAGCAATGAAAAAAAAAGTAATCATTTAAGTGAGTGCTCTTTCTGAACCTTAACAGCTCTAAATCTGGCAAATTCAGAGAAAGGAGAGGAATGTGTTGTTTAACACAGTCTTAGGACTGGAGAATATGTTTCCAAAGGACAATATTTTTCAAAAGATTTTTCCTTTGGGATAGATAATCACTGGCAATGAGTGAAGAACTGGAAAAATTCATAGTCCTGAGAAATATTTCAGAGTGTTTTGGAAATGTTATGAGCTGTTGATAGCTTTTGGCAGGAAAAAAGGGAAGGACAGGGAACTATGACAGAAAAGTTTGCTGAAAAACAACAGGCAAATCATTAATCCTCATGTCAGCTCATGCCCAGGCAAATAGAAAAGCATTTGGCACTTCTGGGGCTTTTTTTTGGTTGGTTGGATTTTGGAGTGGGGTGGGGGGAGGAGGAGGTTGTTGTCTGCTTGTCTTTAAGACCAAGACTTGGATTCAACAAAAGAACTTGTTAAAACTTTCACTGGTCTATCTGTATAATGCACCCTTTTATTCCACCTCCCACAGACATCTTTTAGTTATAAGGTCTCAAGTATATAGGATCTTAATTTACCTTCAGTGGTTAGAACAGAAATAATGGTACTCTTGTTTTCTAATTTGACGGAAACAGCTTTATGGTATTTTATTGGTTTGCTTTTGTTTCTGACAAACTAAAGGAAAGCCAAAGATGACTCTTACGTTTAAATCTGAAAGTGGCAGTAATCATAACAGTGATTTCCTATAGAAGAAAACCCTGTAGCTTAAATACAGTTCCTTGCGACAGGTACGTCACCTACAATTATCTGTCTTCCTCTTCTGAAATAATGACAATAAGAACATCCCTTAAAAGACTTATCAGTACAGGGCTAAACTTATATATGTTCAGTGGAAATTCAATGCAGAGAGAAGCTCCAATATTTCAGACTTCTTATAAAGGAAAATATTTAAGTTAAATATGTAAGTGGCCATTGTGTTCCTATACCATGAATACCAAAATCTTTGCATAGTGAGATAGCTAATTTATAGTTCTGAAGTGAAATTTCCAATCAAAAAGCCAGATGGAAATGATGCCTGAATGGATAGAATTCCTTTTCATCTAATATTATGCTGGTACAAATGTGTTAACAGTGAAATGTGTTTTCCATATTCAATTCTGCTGTGAAAAATAGCTTCTAAAGCAGCAAACATTTATATCAGTGCTTACCTGGTGCACGAGGAAGTACTGACTTTGGATACAATGGGATTACTCATGTCAATGATATTAAATGATGTAGGAGAGGTTGTGCTGACCTGGACAAAGTGTGGAACTGGCAGAGAGCAAGATCTCATATGTCTCAATTCTATGGAGTGGAAGAACAGCACCAAGGATTCCCCAGCATTCACAGAAAATCATAAACGTGAAGAGTTAAATTAAATTGCACTGTGTCAACAACAGCTTCTTAGAGTTAAATTGAATACCACTGAGTCAACAACGACTTCTTGCTCTATTTCAATGGAGACAGAGCTTTGCCACAGGACTTTTCTGATATATTTTAGTATAACATCTGAAAATAGTCCATTGTCTGGTTTGGTGGCTTTTTGTTTGTTCTGGTTTTTTTTTTTTTCTTTTTCTTTTTGGAGGTGCTTATGCATCTCTCCAATGAAGCACAAAGGTTGTGAATGAAAATGTCCTATTATTTGGCTGCTATTGCAGAAGTATTTTTTTCTTCTTGTATACTTCTCATAGAAGTATTTTTCTTTTATGTAGTGATATTTGCTTTATACAACTGTCATCTTTTCCTCTTGCCCCTTACACTAATGTATGTTATACTGCACTTTCACAGAATGGATTTTCTGCAACAGTTTCCTTTTTAACCTGTGAAACCTGTATCAGCAAATACAAAAACAAGAGAAAAAAAAGATGACCTGATGAGAAACAAACCAATAAGGATTATTGCAATATTGTTGAGAAAGAGGTATTTCTGCCTTTGTTTTTCCTCAAGCTGTCAGTACACGAGCCCTGAAGGGCTCACTCTCTGTGACACGTCAGAGAAAACACAATTGCAGTTTCTGTAGCTGATCTAGCAGAGACAAAAGCAGCACCAGAAATGCAGTTTTAGTGGGAGCCCTCTAAGCATACTTTAGATGCTATTTCTCAGAAATCTTCTGATGCTTGCAACACCTCAGCCCAACCGACTGCAAGTAAGTCTGGCTTCTTCCAGGGCATCCTTTATATTGCCCTACCCTTTTCTCTCCTTCCTCACTGACTTGCATTTCCTCTCTCCCTACCTGATTGCAATCTCACTGCTGGTTTCAAAACACAGGATTTCTTCCACCACCTCGCAAGGAGGTGAGCTGTGGGATAACACCGCTCTGTAAGAGAAGGGGAATGTGGAAGCTAAGCCATTTGCTGCATTTTCTCGCTGACTGATAATAGAGTTTTCAGGCTTTGCCTTGCCAAATGTCACAAGATCAGGAATCTGGAGAAAACAGAACTGGGGAGAAGGAGCCTTAAAAATATCACTTAAAGTAATAGGTGCTGGTTTCCCTTTATTTTCCTTCCTGCTAGGCCCTGCTGTGCCTTACAAATCTAGGGATCAGATTTACAAGCATTTTGGACAGAAAGACCTAGAAAAAGTGAATTTATATTCTTTTTTATTCAACACAAATTAAGATTTCTGGAGATTTTTCTGAGATTCGGAGTGCTTTAAGAAAAACATAGAATACCATGTTACTCAGGACAAAATTCTAATAGCACTGGGAATAACGATATTGGAGCCCAATTCCATTAATTTAAGATGGGAAGATGGGTTTTTTTGTTGTTTCTTTTACTTTAAAATACTATAATTGGAAATTATTTTTCTGAGTCATCCTTTTCTTCCGGTCAGTGACATGGTATAATATGCTTCTGTAGCAGATCATTTAGTGAATGACTTCACATTCACTTTTGCAAGCAGTTTTAGTTTTTCCTACTTTCTTACAATGTTTTCCCTTTTAAGACAGCTTGTGTACAACCAGGTTTCCAACAGACTGGCACCTTTTCGCCTCTGGAGGAGGGATGTGAACGTTGGGGTCGGTGAAGTAAGTAAGGCAGGGCACTCTTTGGGGCCCTGCTCTGTGATGGGTGGTGGGTGCTGAGCAAAGGTACACGTTCTGCAGCCAGGCACAAGGCATAAATCACAAACCATACCCCACATAACTATATGTGGCATTAGTAAAACAGGATGTGACCAAGCATATAAGTCCCAGCCCACTCATTGAACTGAATATATAAACTATTACCTTATAGGTTACTCAACAGGAGGTAGAAACCAAGTCCTTCTGGTGGTGATGTCAGTGGGATGACTCAAATGCCAGTACACTACCTTGCAGCAATAGGATATTTACTTTTCATACTTCAGTGCTTAAAGTTGGTCAGTAATCTAGAATTTGCGGCCTGATGCTACAAAGATTTGTGCTTGTGAGTAACCATAGTGCCATGAGCAGGGCTGTTGTATGTGATGCAGCAGTTTGCCGTCAACGAGTTTCCTTAGACTTGCAGGCTTAGGGCCTTAGCAGTTTGTGTAAGATTACATGATTCATGGTTTTCAATGTTTATTTGTAACACTTCTATTCCAGCTGAGTGTATAAACTGTTAATTTATTCCTTTGTCTCTTAGTTCTTGAGAAGCCGTGTCCACGGCTCCTCACAGCTGTAACGCATCCTTAATGCTGCTGAGGGGAACTCTGGCCCTGAATAATTGTAATTTCCATGTTGTTGTCACTTTCCTGTCCCTGGCACTGAAAGGCTTTCAATGTTTTGACAACTTTCCTATGTTTTCTTCAGCTTGAAATTTCCTTGTTTGTCTCTTGCACGGTGCATTTTAATTCCAGGATGTGTTACTGCTAATGTATTATTACAGTCGGCGTTGAAGCTCTGAGAAAATAAAGTGGTAGAACTGGGAAAGATTTTGGAAAACAGAACCAATTTATTTACTGCATGTGTTCTGTCCCTCTCATCTTAAAAAGGTGCTGAAGAAGGCAAGAAAATGATCCAAGTACATAAAGCTTCCTTACAGCCAGAACTTTCTAATCTTGAAAAAAGGCAGTGTATATGATAAAGGTCTGTAACACACAGGAAGAGCATGAAGAAGTGGTCCTTTTGTGCCACAGTCAGGAACAAGAAGACTTAGTGAAATAATAAAAGCAGCACTTTAAAAGTATGAAAGCATTTTTTCCCTTTATATGTAATTTAAAAGATGACTCTCAATTTGTGAGGAGGTCAAAATTATAAATTTGTTCAAAAACGTATTAGGCAAATTCATGAATAATAGCTGTATGAAATACAATGGCCCAGAGCTAACCTCCAGCTTGAGAAGCCTCTAAACTACTGATTGCTGTCATCTGTCAAGGGAAGGGTCATACTACACGTACCTTATTCTTCCACAAGCATCAACTACTGTCCCCTATTAGAAAAAGGGACTGATCTGGAACAATGAAAATACGCCCATTGCTTTTGTTTAAGATTGAAGATTGGTATCCAAGAGTTTTTTAGTGGCATAGAAGTGGGAATGCAACTGCAAATGTATTAATATCAATAAGTATGAAGAATTATTTACAATGTTACAATGAAGCATAACTATGAACAATAGATTGGACTGAAAACTCAGGTTAGGTGAAATTCTAAATGAAAAAATACATTGAGATTAGGAACACTCTCTTCCTAGAGCTACTAGAAACAAAAATCACTCGAAAATGTACACTCTTTGAGAGGGAATTCTGAACTGACATCCGGATGGTGTAAGTTAAATGCCACAGGACCTGAGTTTACTTCAGGGTATTGCTGGCTCTGTCACAACATGCACATCTGGTCTGTAGCTAAGTGGTGTATTGCACCATAGTAACATGCTTCAGAAAGTATGGGTCAAGTATGCTCTGAATTGCGCCTAATGTGACTTCACAGAACTGATGGCAGATTTCTTTACATCAAACAAATCTGTTCTTGGTAGTGGTGTAAACTTGAAGTCAGTTATCCTCAGGGATTTTTCCTTGGTTTACTGGGAACAGATCTGGGCCTAATACTTCAAATTTGAAAGACATCTTCAGGAAAGGTTTGTTTCTGTCTTAGAACTTTTGGGAACATAAATAAACAGTATGAACTTTAAAGGCCTCTCAGAATTCTTAAAAAGTTATGCAAAGCTTTTAATTACTACCAGCATTTCCATAAAGGGGAATGTTATTTAGCAGAAACATCATGTCTTAAAACCTTGTCTATCTTGGACAATGCCATTATCTCCATTTCTCCCTGGAAAGCAGAATCACTGGGACGCTGAAGGGCAAACAGACCAGGCAGAAGAGACCATGAGGTGGGAGATCAGAAGGACAGAGACAGACATCACTCAGACTTGTGAGAGGCAGCTAGACTCATCCTCCTTTCGCCTCACGTGGCAAATACAGATATTTATACAACCACAAGATCTTTCCCCAAGTTCTGTCAATGCAGCTGAGAAAATAAAAAATAACTTATACACTTCTTGTCCATTAATGAGATTGAAATACCTGCAGGTTGATGTTAGTTCTAATCGTGTGATCGTGAGTGGAATTATCTTTTTTCACCACACAGTCTGTTTTCAACAAGGTGGATATTTATAGGCATGTGAATGATTCTATAAGCAGCAATTTAGAGGCTAAATTGGAGCATAGTTGAAAAATTACCTTATGAATTTCTTATCTATTTGCTCAATTCCTCTTTCTAGTGATTTTTTTTTAAGTATGTGAAGGAGGTAATGTATAATTTCTATTGTCTTCTAATAATATTTGGATGATCTCTACAAAGCACATTTGAAGCTCTTTCCATTAGTATTACATCAAATATAAGATTTTTTTTTATTATTAAAATGAACTCTTTTGACAGAGAATGGCTTGAATTTTTAATGCTACCTGCAATTCTTGAAGACTGAGAGGACTGCAAGTCTAACTTGTTAAACCAAACAGCATCTAGAAGTTTCAAAGAAAACATGAACCCTAAAACTAATAAATATGAGATAAAATTAATGGCACAATTGCTTGGTTAATAGGTCATACTTTCAAACCAATGGTGTGTGTTGTGATTAATAAAATACCCTTGCATAAACTAGACATTACAAAGATTTAAGACTGAAGTTTAAGAATGATAAGCATTTAAACAGAAAATATCCCAGAACACTATGATGCATAATGGATGTAAATTAATATGACTGTGAAGGATTTCAAATATAAAAAGGGATAATTCCAAAAAGAAATGTATCCAGAAAATAGCTCCTGCCAGCACTTATGGGATTTACAAACGTTTTGAAAGGCTCACTTAATTTTTACTTGATGAAAATTCATTCTAACTTAGTGAAGTAGCGGATAGCTTTGCCCTAAATTTGCCTTGTATAACTAAGAGATGATAACGATAGATATTAAATTTGCTGGGGAATAAACTTCCCAAATGCTAGCTAAGACTGAGACATATCTTAGGAAACTGTGCAAGTCTGTATGTGCGTATGTGCCTTTCCTTTTTCCTTATTCTCTACATGCCAGCATGAGATATGCCTGCTTTATGCTGGCTGCTATTCAGAACACGGAATTGAAACAGCAGCTACAAACTCTATACAGGATGGAGAAATGTCATAACCTTTCTTGCTTTCTTCCAGCCATGCATCCTGTGCTATTCAGTTGCTAAAGAGTGGCAGGAGAAGTCACACAGCAAAGTCTGCGATACCAGAAAAAGTATAAATTGCAGTATAGCTTGTTAGCCTGGAAAAAGGGCTGTAATCCATTCGTGAAGTGGCATGAAGCTCTGACTGGATGAACCACATGTAAACCAAAAATCTAAGTGTCCCTTATTAAGCAATCAAACCTCTGACTGAATGAAACATGTAAACCGAAAATTTAAGCATCCCTTTTTAGGCAGTCAGTTCTGATTTCTTAAAAAACCTGCAACAAACAGAAGAACAGTAGCTCCTGCTTGTTGAAAATTGATGGACTCACCATGAGAGACTAGAAAATACCCCGAAAAAGACATACAGGAGACCTGGTTTTCCACATCATTCTGGCTTGGTTGTCTAATTCTGAGTTTCCATCTTCAGGCTAGTGCTGGATTAGAAGTGGGGAGTGGGTGCATTTCTCTTTCCTTAGACCTGTTTACTCTTTACAATCTTTAAATCTTTATAATCATTAATTATTTGGAACTTTGATTTCCCACATTTTAGTACTCTGTGAAGTCTTTCTTGGTTTTGAACAGAACTGAAATCCAGAAATCACCTGGCTAACTTGATCACCTTCTACAACAAAATAACATTTTCTGTCAGCATGGGGAGAGCAGTAGATATTGTTTGCCTGGACTTCAGCAAAGCATTCAGCACTGTTTCCCACAACCTTCTCCTGGACAAACTGGGACGATACAGATTGGATGCGTGGTCTGAGGAATGGGTAGGAAATTGGCCCATAGGCTGCACTCAGAGGGTGGTAATCAATGGTTTTTACCCAGGCTGGCAGCCAGTCACAAGCGGGATTCCCCAGGGACCAATACTGAGCCCCATGGTATTCAACACCTTCATGAATGATCTGGATGATGGGATTGAAAGCACCCTCACCAAGTTTGCTGAGGACAAAATGGGTGGTGAAGTGAAGGGAGAGCCATCTTACAGAGAGACCTGGACAGGCTGGAAGAGTGAGCTAGCAAGAACAGTGTGAAATTTAATAAAGACAAGTGTAAAGTCCTGCACCTGGGATGACATAACCAAAGAGCCCAGCATGGGCTAGGACCTGTGTGGCTGGGGAGCAGCCTTGCTGGAAGGTACCTGGGGGCCCTGGTGGACAACAAGCTGAACATATGTCAGCAGTGCACCACTGCAGCAGCGGAGGCAAATTGGATCCTGGGCTGCATCCACAGGGACATTACTAAAAGAGACAGAGATGTGATCATCCCACTCTACTCAGCGCTTGTCAGGCTGCATCTGGAGAACAGTGTCCCCACAATTCAAGAAAGATGCAGACAGACAGACAGGGTCCAAAGGAGGGCCACAAAGATGATCAAAGGGCTGGAGAATAGATGGTCTAGCAAAAGATGCTATTTTAAAGCAGCCCAACTAATATTTAACTATATAATCAAATACTATAAAGTTCCACTTCTTTGTGAATTGAAGTTGAAAAAAAGTGTTTTGAAGTATAAGTACTACCTTTTCAGCTATTTTTTTTCCCAATTTCTATCTGATTTTCAATTAATGAGTTTTAAATATGTCAGTTGTCAGCAGCAGTAAAAAGTATCTCCCAGTGTATGGGGCTGATAATTATGATTTTCTTAAACTTAGCACATTATGGGATTCCATGTCACCATATCTATCCAGCAGTATACATCGTTCATCCTGGCAGCCCAGCTGACATAATGAAATATAATTATTCTTTTCAATTGTTAATTTTAAATGTAATTGTATTTTTAAATTACTGTGCAATTTAATAAAATCATGGAATATAATTGCCTTCTTTCAACTTGTATATGTTATAGAGTACTATCATTTTCTAAACTTTCATGCATTCTTCTGTCTTTAGTTTAAACTTATTGTTAGCATGATTTGAATGAATATCTAGTTACTGTTCGGTCTGAGTCATCTTGCTAATGTATTGACTATTCTGGGCATAACCTGTAGTCCTTAAATTTGACATAATTTCTGACGTAACTCTGCTTGAAGTCATGTGGACCTCAATACTACCAGTTTCTTAAATCTTCATAGATTAACATAGATGCTTACTTGATCATGACGAACAGTGTTCCACAAAAGACAGGGCAGAGCTGCAGCACAAATGGAGAACATTGAAGAAATGGAGAGAAGAGTCACAAGCATTTCCTGGCTCAAAATATTTCTATAGATGAGAAACAGATTGCTTAGCTTCTGGGCTGGCCTGCCTCAAGTGGATGGCAGTTTTAACTGTGGAGCTCAAACAGAGTGTCAATCTCTGTTGATGTTTGCCTGTGGCTGTAGCGATGGTTAAGTCTGTTCAGCTGAAGTCTGCAGATTTACCAAAATACCCATGGGCAGAAGTAAGAGCAAGCCTTGGATTCTCAAACCTCTTTCACTTTACACAGTGAAGCAGGAGCAACAGACTTGCTTTATCAGCTACTGAGTTATCGTTCTCAATGCATTTTTCTTAACGTGGACAAAAAAACCCCATAAATCCATAGCGATTCCTGCTTCAAGGTCTTTACAATGGGGGAATTGAACTTGCTGCTAAGGAATTGAACTTGTAAATTTCACATTCATTAAACATAAAGATTTATGCCTTGAAACTCACACCATGGAGATATTTCCCAAGGACTGAAGTGAAGCCAGATTCTTCTCTTCACAGCCCCATGTCCTGCCAGAAACACTAAATCCTTGAATACTCCAGATTTCCTGAATGGTTCTGTCTTCTAGCAAAATTAGCCTCTGTGTAATCTGTAAGAAACACGTGGTCTCCTCTGTGTGAAATGGGGAAGAATCAAGACTGTGATGCTTCTGCACCAGCTCAAGCAACGTCCATCTGGCATGACTTTTAAGACCCTCATCTCTGTAGTGCATAAGTCCTTCATGAAGATCAATTCATTCATCTTCATAATACTCCAGGTGTTTTATCATCTCTACTTTACTCAGGACCTAGGAGAATAATAAAGATCAGACAAAAATGATTTTTGTATTGAACCACATTTTTAGAGGTCTCTGTTAATGACTTAACCAAGTTACCTGTCCTATCTCCCTGTATTGTCTCAATTTCTGATTTATTAAAACAAAAAAAAAAAACAACCTTGTGATCTTTCTACAAATGTCAAGTATCAAACACTTAATGCAATCCTTTTAGGTAGAGAGAGCGAATGAGAGAACTGCAGGAGGTATTTTTTTTAAACTACATGCTTTTAGATTCTCTGTTTCATAGGACACTTTCTGACTTCAAGAAATTGCATCAAAATAAGCTGCTAAAGGATGAACCAAACAGATAGGGAAGACGCAAGTCTTAAAGGACAGGAAGGCTCCTTTTGGGGAAATATCCGCTATCTCCATTAGGCTGGGAATTTACTTTTCGCAAGTTTTAGTGTGAGGTTAAGGGTGGGATGTGTTCTCAGTGGTCAGAAATGCAGAGCAGAAGGAATATGCTGTGAGCAAGACAGGCGACATCGTCTCCCAGAAGCAGCTGGGGCTCTGGTAGGCATTAACTGAAGTTTGAATTTGGGCACACAACTATGAGTCTGTGTCTTTTGTTCTATAAACACATTTTTGCGAATACTTGAGAGAAGAGATGTCTGAATAAAGCACTGCTCTGAAAATGCTGTTTCTATGCCTTTGAATATATGAAACATCAACTCCTGAAGGGAAGCTCTTAAACATGTGAACAGTAATTTGAGCTTTCATTGTTAATATGATTAAAAACCAGGGTACTACAAAGAAGGAAGATGGTCTTAAGGGTTTGCCCACATATTTTGACTTACAGAATAGAAATCCACACGTGAATTCTGGAAAGCTGAGAGTAGAGCTGTCAGCCTGATGTTTTCTATCCTTAGCAGAAAATTTTCTGAAATAAATATTGGCACAATATGTATCACCAAATTCTTGGGTTTAAAACTGGGAAGATTCATCTTGCTGAAGGGGTGCCAACCTGTACCCCCTTTACTGCATCCAACCCTTATGCAGTTCAGACTTGGCTTCCTTGGGAGGGGGCGTCCTGCAGCAAGGCTCCATGGGGCAGGCGCTCTGAGGCCCCATGCGTAGGCAGACCTGCATCACGGGGAAAAGTGTATCCAGGGGCCCTCCCTGCCCTTGATAAGATAAACTCTAGGTATGTTAGTGCAGTTGGCCTTATGAAGACTTATGACGCAGCTTGGAAAAGCTGAAGGGTTGGCTTCTGCTGATGCAGTTTGATGCCCCTTATCCAAACCACTTTTTCATTACATTTTCACCTAGGAACTTCTCTACTGAATCCAAAGCTGCTGGATGGTTGGTCTAAATAATGTGAAGTTCAGTCACCAGAAGAGTTAAGAGTTGCGTGCCACTGGCAAAGAGACAACAGAGACCAAGATGCGCGCAGTGCTTGAGGCCCCTGCAATGGCAGGGAACTGATTAGGAGAGATATGCCCAGATGATCATAGCAGGAAATTCATGACCCGTGCTGTGCAGAAGGGTGAAAAAATCCAAGGTTTCCCTCTTCCCCTTGAAGTCACTTTTTCAAGTGTACAAGAACTTCTTGCCGCAGCTTTGTGCTCTGAACTCATGTTGAGGCAATTACCTATGATGACCTCTAAGTCCCTTTCTGAATTACTTATTTCCAAGACAGAAACTTGTACAATCTGTATTCTGTGTTACCAGCTATCTTATGTTATGTTTGACCATACGAAATGTACTTTTATTGCTTTCTGATCATTTACCAAGTGATCCAGGTCTCCCTTTAACAGTCACCTGACTATTAAGTATACTTTTTGATCTTATGAGTTATTGTGCTAGTAAAATTTTTGTAGCTTTAGCTCAGTTACTAATAAAAATAGAGGTCAAGAATCAATTCCCTGTGGCCTTATAGCTAAAGCTCCATTCCTGACTATTCTCAGTACAAACTGCTTTGTGAGATCTATCAGGGGACCAAGTTTTAAGTCATAGTACTGTCTTTTAGATCCAAGATCTTGAGATCTAAAATCAGAAACTGAATGGTACTGAGTCTCGGAGAAATCCAAATATAAAACAATATAACTTGGCTATATCAGTTAGACCTGAGATTCTGACATAAAAAGGGAACAGTTGATTTGAAAAGAACTACTTTCCATGAAATCAGGCTGACTAATCCTGAACATTTCCACAGTCTTTAAATTTAATTGACAGTCTCAAATTGGTTCAATATTTTTTCCAGGAATTGACATCTGGGTCCTCTACCATTCCCAGAGCCCCTGCTTTTATTCAGTTTTTTTAATCCTGGCATTCCTCCAGTCCTTTGAAATTTGTATAGTTTTCAAACGTTTGTAATGGATACTTTCAGAGAGAACGTTTCTCAGTAGTTTCCTCTAAGACAATTCAATTTTGGTTATTCTCTCCTGCTCAGTTTGATTGGTAAAGCTTTCATTTTACTGCAGTTGCTCTCCATTTTTCCATTGAAAGAGGAGGTGAATATTCTGTGCCCTTCACAGCCGTGTAAGGGATAGATTTCCCTTGCTTGTTAATAAGAAAAGTTACCAATCGTTGCTATTATTCTAGTTTTTCTTACTGATATTTCTTAATTTGTTGCTTCTATAATCTTTGTTATTTAGTTTTCTCCTTATGTTTACTTTAAATATCGGTTGTATTATATTACTGCTTCTGTATGTCTTTGTAAAACGTCAGGACTAGAGTTTTTTGCACCACCATTGCAGGTTGATACGCCTGGGAGATATGCTGTACCAGAAGAGCAAACAGTGCATCCCAGTGAACCTGTAACAAACCTGATCCTACCCAGGCATTGACTGAATGTTTTTTGTCAAGCACAACTTTTTATTAATTTCTATTGATTATGCAACCAGGTCACTAGAAATTTCTGTTTAACACATCCCACTTTGTTTACCAGTCAATTCACCTGGCAGTGTTTTAATACTACCTTTTTTAAAGTCTTCTAAATATGTATACTAATGGTCAATCCTATATTCTTTATGCTTTATGCAAAACAGGTATTCAGCTCATGCAGGTAATACTTGGAAAACTACTAAATTTAGGTCCAATTTGGGTGATAGATAAACAAAAATGCTCATTTTTAAAATCTCTGAGGAGAATTTGGTCCTGACTCTTTCAAAGATGAGGAAACATCTTTGGGTCTTTCCATTTGTTTTTAGGAAATAACTTTGGAATAGCTTGACTCTTTGTTTGAGACAGTGGATCTTAAATTCACTTAAAGCTTCATTCAATATTGCTAGGTCAGTGCATTAATCAAATAGGAGGTTTGGAAAACGCACAATAAAAATTCTAATCGTAATCTCTTGGTGCCAGTGGGTCGGAAGCACCCACTGTTAAGTGCTGCTGCGTTTGGCATCACTGCTGAGGAGTCAACCTCCAGGTTCCACAAAAGCTTATTAACTTAAAATACCCAACTGCACTGCTTCTCAGATGTAGTGCAGCTGCCCTTAAGGTAGTCACGATGGATTTATCATGGGGCTAATTCTGCTAGTTTAGAGAAGAGTTGTCATCATAGTAGATCACTTTTCTGTTGCTGGCAGATTTTTGCCTTCCTCAAACCCTTGACTTCCCCCTTTAAACATTCTGTGAGGGTATAAGAAAAATACAGGACCATCTCTAAATGGATGTGCTGTTGTGTTTTGTATTTTCTCTGAATTAAAGTTGCTTCAGGCCTAATGCTTATATATCACCTCTCCTCTATTTTTCATTCTCACTTTTTCCCTTTTTTTGCGGAGGGGGTGTCACAGCGCTCTCCTCAGTATGGCAAACATAACGTTACAGATCCCTCTGCTGTCTTTAGGAGGCAGGTACAAGAAGCATCAATATTGTGTCAAACAAAAGCAGCGGGGCACCTAGGTGTTAATCACAGTTTGAGATTCTTGTGATATCAAACTCACTGATGCTGTTGTACCTGGAAAAGCTTGAGGGAGATTTGACTTGCATTTCCCAGGAGGAAATGCAGGAGATGGCGTGGGACGAGGGGCTGATCAGCCCTGCGCGTGGGCTCTGTGCTACATGCCCACCTGGGGAAGATGGGCTGGCATCCTCACCAGCACAGCCTTTGCCTCCAGGACAGGGAGCAGGCCAAGCTTTTAGCCTGCCATTTTGTGGGCAGTTGATTCTTTTTGCTTATCCCAAAAGAAGCAGATTTCACAACAAAATCTGGACTCTGTCCAGCTGTACAGCATGAGGTACCCAGGGCTACATTTGTCTCCTGTATATGAAAAATAAAAGATTGGGTCTTGGTAAAGGTTGAAGAACAGAGGAAAGGAAGACAATTTAAATACTGAATAACTGACTGAGCATCCAGAGGTCTAGTGATCAGCCCTTCGGAGATGGTTGGGTCCTTCACTTTACATGGCTTTGCATACAGGTGACTTTACATATATTGGTGAAGAGTGGTCTCAGCTGGCAGCAGCAAGGTAAACTGCAGCTGTGGGGGTTTCTGTGTGGTGCCTCACTGTGCTCCCTTGTTCTCCATTGAGCTCCTCTGTCTCCCATCAGTCTTGGATTAGCTATCATCAGAATCCATGAAGTCACTGAGGAAGTATTTTTCTTGCTCCCAGTAGGGTAATAAGTTGTTTTATAATTAATATTTAATGGGAGCGTGTTTGGAATCTCCAGGAAGTCATCAATAGTTGATCTACTTAAAGGAAGGTTATTTGGGTTCATACCATCCACAATAATTATGATATGCATAAACTTGTAGGTAGCAACCACAAAGGATACTGGGATTTGAACCCTGAGGGAAGCAAAAGAACAGGTGTCTGTGTTTCATATACAATGGGAAATGTACTCTCTGAGAATAAGTATACTGTATAAAATCATACCTAAAGCTATTAATCTTTGTATTTAAACTTTTTAAAAGGATTTTTTTTAAAAAATAAAATTCTTCAGTTAGACATGCTTTCATTGCCACTTTCTGAAGCACAAATAGGGTACAAAAATCAAGCAAAACTCACCCACAATACAGATCATCAGACTCCAAAGCAATTCCAAAAGCCAATATCACAGGTAACAGTATCACTAAAAAGCAAAACAAATAAATACAAAAAAACCCCTCTAGCCCTCAGGCTTAAGCAATCAGTAGAGAACAGCAATGGGTAGATTGTTTTAAAAAGACAAATAGCTAATTTATCCAAAATTGCATTTTTTGATTGACCGCAATGTTTGCGATGTTGTGCCAACTTTGGCAAATAGCTCCACCCCACCATAAATATTATTTTCTAAAAGTAAATAGTTCATTTTGACAGTTTATAAACTAGGTATTTTGATCTTTTAATTTTTTTATTTTAAATCAAAGTTCTAAATCTAAATACATATATAGTAAATGTTTATAGATTTTCTTCAGAAGTTATTTAAACTGAAATGTTTCACTTAGGGTGCAATAAAAGAATTTTTTATTATTTTTTTATGAAGACAACTAACGGAGCTTTAGTTGTTTTTTTTCCAACAACCTGAAAATTCAAGCATTCATATAACAAGCATGGGATGATGAGATACTCTGATGGACCGGCAAAAATCATCACTTCACCCTAGATAAAGAAAAAAATTGGTATCCTACAGCTTATAGTCCAGGTGATACTGGTGCTTATGAGAGTGAAAACAGAATATTTGAAACATTCACTGTATTTCTACTTCAGAATTTTGAGTGATTTAGAGGGTGTGAACATAATGCTGAAAATTTATAAAAAGCCCCAAACCTCTTCCATCCTTTTGCAGTGTTCTCAGCAAGCTTGGCCGCTACTGGGAGCAGATGGTGTCATCGAGTTTAGTGTTGCGTATTGATTCAGGTAGACTCTGTGTACTGACCTCTTTGCACGCTAGCTCTGATCTGCAGCGAGGAGAGGAAAGGCACTCCTCTGGGCTTCAGTCACCCTAAATTTTGTCTTGGAGTGAGGCTCTTAGTATTGCTAGCTCCTATCGATGTCCAGCTTTTTCTCTAAAGGAACTAAAAAGAGGGACACTCAAGGGGCAGGCTCCAACCCTGGACCAGCAGCTCTCCTAGAGCAGGGACTGATCTCTGCTGGCCCCTTGGGATTTGTTTCAGCTCTTGTACCACTGGAATAACTTAGAAGAGCTGGATTTCAATAAAGAAATATAGCCTTTTATTGTCAAGAGAAACCAGTATAAAAAAAAAACCCAATCCCTTCTCTGTATTAGAATAGATGTAGACTCATTAAAAAACATAATTCAAACTGATGCCCAGAAAGCCAAATTACAAGTTAATCTAGTGACAGAGAGAGACTCACACTAAGAATGGTAATTTTAAAAAATTTTTAAATAAATTTAGCCAGTTCTGAAGATCCCTATATATTGCTTTCTTATTACTATACTGTCTCTTGGTATATTTTTTTTGTAGCTTAGATGTCACTGTTACACCTTCACAACCTGGAATTTGTGGACCCGGTCTCATTTCACCAGTGAGTCATGACAATTTTGCAGTGTGTGTTATTACCTAGCTTTGCCACCATTTGCTGAACTGGAGCACTTGCTTTTGTATTTTGAAGGAGGAAATAAATGAAAATATATAAGTGTTGTTGCTGATTGATAGAGATTGAGCTATGTTGTTTCTCAGAACCTCCAGTTTTGAAGCTGCTGGTGCAGCAGAGCACTGGGAACCACAGGCTTCAGCTGAATCATCTGGATTACAAGAAAATCTGCTGACCTGTGTCTGTGTATAACGTATGAAAAGTGTCAGAAAATGGCAGGAACTGCTGTGAATGACACAGGCATTTGATGAAAAACTGGTGAAACAAAAGAAAAATGACAGTAGATAGTCCTAGTAAGTACTATGGCATTATATTTAATACGTGCTTTTAGGTGTTCTGACTGTACCTGGTAAATGTATCAGAAATGAAATCTCTAATTGAAAAGAACAACAAAAATGTGACCCTGAATTCATTAAACTCTGCATTTTCATGGGTTTAGTCATACCTGTAGGTGCTTTGCATAAGATCCTGATGGCAGCAACACACTTCCACCTTTGTAAGCTCTTTCAGTGTGATCTTGTAGAGTTTCAAAAAGGAAAAAGTGAAAACAGAGATGGTATTAATTGGTGTTACATGGTTTCCAAAGCACCTTTACCATGAAGTTGAAAGCTTTATTTCCACAGCAGAACTGCTTTAGTGCTGAAGGCAGGAATCTTGGGATCCCCCTTTGTACAAGGATGCTTTAACCACTGTGCTCCCACTTCTTCACCTCCTGGATCTTGCTTAACGTACTATGGAGATATGTTTTTGGAGAGAAGTGGCTTGCTGCTCTTCAAAGGTGAAAACTCTGTGTTTGAACACCCCCTCTGGGCTCCAGATGAAGGCAGGGAGGCCTGATTTCTTGTTTATTTTTCTCTAACTTAAGTCAGAGAGAGATTCAGCAACACCACTCATTTTATAGGCTTTGTTTCAAAAAATAAGTGTTTCTGAAGACTCTGAGACTAGAGATGATTCCTTGGGATAATTAGAGCATGTGCACAGCACTGACCCTTCTCCAGGCTTCCCTGATGCTCCCTCCAGGGACAGGGCAGGATCAGGCTATGCAGCTCTTTAGGCAAGGCATTTTCTTGGCTGCAGTGCTGTGCACTGGGTGTGTAGTGAATTTTCCATCCAGAACAGAGGCAGAGTGAGCTTAGGCCAAGAGTTCTCCAGCTTGTGAGCTCAAATTTCCTTTTCTTATTGTCTGTAAGCCTTCGGACACCCAGAGGGCTGAGTTCTCATGTCTCTCTGCTCTCGGGTGTGCACTGCACTGTGGTCCCCCAGCATCCCATACCTCCCCTTCCAAGGACAGTCCATCACCAGTCCAGTCTAGGTGAGTGTGAACAAAGATTTTTAGGTCATCTTTTTGGATTAAGTACTCCTAGCGTCCTCCTATATCATGTTTTATATTCCCATGTCTTTTTTTTTACTCTAAATCAAAAGAGGGTATATATTTTAGCCTTAAAGTTTAAAGAATCTGGTACTTTCCCCTGACAGTGAACAACGTCTTTAGGTGATGTGCGAGTCTTATATAAGTACGTCTTATTCAAGAGGGTAATCTTTCATTTGCCTTTGGTTTTCATGATTATTTGAACATTTATATGTTATTTTTTCCTCAGTTCCATAGGATTAGAAATATTTCTTCCATAGAATAAAATGAGGAAGCAACCGAGGAGTATGTGAAATACAGACCAAATTCAGGAGGAACATTTATTTTGAAGTAAGACTCTGTCTTAGCCTTAGTGAGCAGATAAAATCTGAGCATTGAGGCTTTTAAAATTTAATTTGCTGATAGGTCAGCATTTGTGAAAACCTGATCTCCACATTCGTAACGCAAGTTTTGCCCACTGGGGAAAAGGCTTGCGATTTAGCTCTCGTCTTTTGCAGTTTGTTGTATGGGAAGGGTGGTGTTTGCAACGTGAGGTAATGCTATGGAAAGAAATACTCTTGCCTAGAGACAATTATTCAGAGTAACTGACTGAGAACAATTGATAGCAGTTGTAATGTGAGATGCCGAAAGATACAGTGGAGTTTTATATCTGTAAGAGTTAAATTGACATTATGTGAAGAATAGAGCTTTTAAAGATGATCGGTAGGGTATCAACACCATAACCTGCAATTTTGGTTTATCCTTTGGTTACCACACCATTTTTCACGGTATTAGAACTCTTTTCTAGTGGTTTCATCTACTGTTCTATAATGACATTAAAAAGCAAAAGAGAAAATAAAATGTGTAAGAATTTGACAAACAGAGAAAAACAGCACTTAGTGCGCTACTGCCATTGGATTTAGATTTCAGTTTTAGATTTCTTTACACGGCTATGTAAATTTGACTTTCTGCGTTAATAGCTGAAGTTATCTAGCTTGTTCTTTAGATCTTTTGTGCTGGAAATAGGCCTTACCAGTGGAAAAAGTGTATTTATTTGCCTCCCTCAGATATATCTGTATCCATTTCTGTTGCAATCATCTCACCAAAGAGAGGCCAGAAGGCAAGTGCAGCATCTTTTCTCATGTCTGTTGCCTCAGGATGTGGAGGTTGAACTGGTAATGGGGTGATCTGTGCTGACTCAAGCAGGCTCCTGTAGCTGACTCCCTGCTGCTTTCCCTGGCTCTCTGTCCCCACTGTCTCTAGAGGATCCCAATGGGCAAAGACAAAGGTGAGAGAAAGTTTTACATGAACACGTTCCTATCTCCTCTGGAAACAAGAGTTATGCTGCAGTGCTAGTGCCACTCTTTTATTTTTGTTTGCTTGTTTTTCATTTTTCTGTTACTATTTTTATTTCCTGTTCTTTGTTTATAGGCGGAAAACAGGTGTGATATATCTTAAATCAAGGCTTTTCTGCCTTATCAAACTCAGTGAAAAGGAGGAGACTTTTATTGCTGATACCTGTAATCACAGAGGTTGTCCATTTCTCTTTCTCTTTACTCTGTTTTATTTGATGGCGTTTGGTTTTAGCTTTATTTTCTTTCAATGTTATTTTGCCTCTTAAGTCACCAAGACCCTCTGAAGGGTCAATAAACCCCTTGGAAGATCAATAAATGCCTTACAAAAAATATGACTCCATTTTTAAGAAACTAACAACATAGAAAATTAGAGATGCCTCTACAGAATGTTAAAAAGGCTTGATGGAAAGAAATGGAGGCAGACTTGTTCAGGGAATTAATAGCTGAATCTGCTTGTCATTCCCATAATTTATAATGTAAGCATTTAGTAAAAGCAGAATGTAACAGTATCTATTCGATGAGTGAATAAATATTGGGCAGTGTCATACGACAGAATAACAACCTTGTGTACCAATGACCTCTGTAACAGAACTGACGCAAGGAAATTGATAATAACTTTTACCAGTCCTCGTTTATCATACTCATACCATATGCTCACTTGTGATCATAGAGGGAGTTTCTTCAGAATGAAAGTATTGTTTTAATTGCTTGTCTAGTGAGCAGTTCTGGTTTTTGTTTGAACATTTGAAGAATCAGAATTTCCGTCACTGGAATTACAGATAAAATATGTGTACCGAAGTTAGAGTATCGTAAGAAAAATAAAATAGTAGACTGAGGGGGGGGCAGGAGGGGAGAAGATAGGGCCATGAAAAGTGATGTTGGCTTATTTGAAAAGCTAACTGAATTCCCTAAGTAAAATAGCCAGCAACAAAACCCCTCTTTCATCTACCCAGCAGTGATAGCTGCAATTATTACATGAATAAATGTAAAATGAATAAAATGGTTTGGGTTTTTTTATTTTTAATTTTCCATTATTCAGTAATGTGCTTCAATGCTTCATTAACTGTGATGATATAATCTAGTTTTGATTGGCCAGGATTTGAAGCATCTGCTTTCAAATGTTACTATTCTTTGAAAAACCATCTTCTGAACTACAGAAGTACCACCTGAATGCAACAAATACCACAACTGTTAACGGTAGTCCAGAAGAACTGGGATTTAACACATCAAGGACTTGACACTTTTGTGTCTTTGTGTATTGTAAACACTGCTGAAAAGATGGACAGACAAATAGAAACACTTCTATTTGTTTAGGTGAAGACACTATTATGTGTGCAAGTGCTCTCTGTAGCCTGCAAAATAGTCATGACTAGCTTCTTGGCTTCCAAAACATCCAGGAGTAAAACATCAGAGAAATGACACTCTTCTTACGTTAACACAGTCAGTTCACACTTCAAATGCTGCCCAGCCTGCTTGGTTGTTCTGTTTGCTGGAAGCGAATTCAAATCGTAATGTTTTCATTGTTATCACAAGCATTTCCCTACTCAAATCTCTCTCTTTCTCCAAACAGGTTTCTCTAAACAACGTACTCGAGTCACTCAACATCAAATAATGAAGACACTTATGTTTGTTCTGTCTCTTTGTTCTTCTTTGAAGTTTTATGAGGATGGGTTTTACTAGATGACTTTTTATTGTGGTTTGTAATTCTGTTGTTGTAAGATTGAGCTACATCTTCAGTGACCTAGTGGCGAGACTTTATATGTATATTTATTACTCTCCTCCACACGGTAGTTTGACTCAGGTCTTGTTCTCTTTGCTTTTTGTATCCCTCTAAGAACAGAGAGTTTAGGTTTTTCTTTTCACGTTATTCATTTCCATCAGAAAAGAAATGTACTTGTGTGTTCACAACTTGTAACATCAGGGAAATTTCAGTTATTTACAGTCACAACATTTACACTGGAAATGCCAGAATACCACTCTTGCTCAGATGGAAGACGGAAAGATAGTTACCACTCCATGAGATCTGCAGTCTGTTTATAGGATGAGATGTCATGAAAGCAGAAAACACAGGCAGGAGAGCAGGTGAATCTGGCCAAGAAGTGATTATGAAGAGAAAGGTAAGTGGTTTTTATTACCTACCACTAATCTAAAAGTGAATTTTGTTTTTCCCCCAAGCTGTATGTGAATTCAAAGGAAAGGGCTGGACAAAGACACTTTGGCACTTTTGCACATCCTGCCCTTCCCTGCCAAAGGCTCTTGCTGAAAACCTCCTTGTCTACCTTGCTCCCTGGACTCTCCTGGCTAAGGTGAATGCAGTGCCCGGGGCACTGGGGGTGGGAGGGGCAGGACTCCTTCATCAATACAAGTCCCTAATGGGAATAAAATGCAACCTGCGGTAACTTTCTCAGAATCAGGGTCTTTTTTAAAAAAAAAAAAAAATTAGCATAACTTCTTATTATTAACTTTGCATTTGAGTAAGATTATGTGCAAATGACTTCATGGCAACTATCTTTGTTAAAAAACAGCAGGCAGCTGAAACTGAAACAAGCCCTGAAATTTTTAGGCACACTGAAGTCTGATATTTCTAAAACTCCTGTGGTGTTCACTTTGTTTCTTTGTTTGTTTTTTAATAGCTAATACTTCTTCAAGCAAGTGTATATCCAGCACCCTTGGTACAAAACCTAGAATGTAACATGCAGGTGAAGCGCAGAAACCATAGCAAAAGTGTCTTTATTACAGTATGACTATACGTGATCTTACTGTCCGTAGTTGCCATACATCTTTCATATGAATTAGAGAGGAAACAGGTATAAAAGGGCTACAACATCTGTCAATACTATCCCTGTTCTCTTGGAATAGTAGTCAAAGACCAATATGAAAGCAGAATTTAGATTTTTAATTAGACCAGTGGATCTGATTTTGGCTTGGAAGGTGCTGTCCTGTGGTTCTGTGAGGTCAGTTTGTGTGTATTCACTGCAAGAGCTATCAAACATTGGAAGAGGCTGCCCAGGGAGGTGGTCAAGTCACCATCCCTAGATGTGTTTAAAAGTCGTGTAGATGTGGTGCTTAGAGACATGGTTTAGTGGCAGACCTGGTAGGGTAGGGTCAATGGTTGGGCTAGATGATCTTAAAGGTCTTTTCCAACCTAAACGATTCTATGATTCTACGATTTGATTTAAGTACAACTTTATATAAGAAAGTACATGGCATTGGAATATATTTCATTCAGTTTAATGCGAACGTCTACCACTTATTACACTTAGTGCATAAATGTATATTCATATTCGCCTGCTTCCCTGAATGAAGTGCTTTCCTAATTTGTACCCTGACCTGCCTTTCTGCAGACTCAGCTTAACATTTGCTCCTGTGGGTCTGACGACATTCTCTACTTTGTTTTTCGACTTCATGCTCTCCTCCAGCACAATCCCTACCAGCTCCACAAACACATTCCGGTCTACCAGGTTTCTCCTTTCTCAGTTTTGTGCTTCCACTGATGCTGCCTCTGATATCTGGAGAAGTTCTTCTTGACCACATAAATACACTCCTTTAAAACTCCCTTACAAAACTGGTCCTATGCTTATTTGCTTAGAACTAGCACCTCTCTGTTCTCATTTATGTCAAAATGGTATGTCCTCTCTTGTTTTTCTGTGTTATAATACAAGATCTTCAGGAGTAATGCTTTTCTTTTTTTATAGCTGTAATAGTCCAATGCATGAGAGAGTTTAGGAAGCTTTGGCTGAGGTTTGACAAATGGATATAGCTGGGGAAAAAAAGACACACAAGCATACTTCAGGATTATACTTAGCTAGGAATTTTGCTAGTTCTTTTACAGATGTGAAGAAGGGCCCATTAGCCCTTGTCATTTTTTTCTTATTAATTAGTTGAATAAATGGTATTGTCCCTCCCTACAAACCTCTACTTTAATGTTGTTCTATGCAGAGATAATGCTATTTTCGTATTCCTTAAGAAACTTAAAGACTCACGGGGCACATCCCACCTCGCTGTTACTTTTGCCAACAGCTGTTGTGTCTCATTTTGGGATAAATTGCCTGTAAATGCTTTGTGGCATACAAAATATTTCTTTGACAATCTCAGATCAGCATACAGCTGTATTATTAGGAACACTGTGAGGATAGCCAAACATTTTGCACACCATTGTTATTCATTGAAAAACAAACCTTTACAAAACCCCAAAACATTTTGCAGTTGTCAATATTTTAAATTTTCATAAATTTATAACAGAATTTTGTGTGCTGATATCTTCTGCCTTGTTAACATTTTTACTGACACTTTCTTCAGCCAGTTCTTGTTGACAAGAATTCATACTTCTCATACTGCTTTTTGTAAAAAAAAATAATGAAGTTCATGAGAATTCAGAGAAAGAATGGTAAAGAAAGCAGATATAATATTGCTAAAAAATGACAACTGAAAATATTATACACCTGAAAAAATTTCTGAGTTGCATTCTGGGAGATAAATTTTTTCTTTTATTAGCAGATGAAGTCTAAGTAACTAAATGAGAAGGAAAAATGTCATGTACGTCAAAGTTTTCTGATGGTTTGTTTTTATTATAAAGCTAACTGAACATGTTTTTGAGTACATTATTTTTGGTTGCAGTTTCCACTAACATTTTATTGTTGAAAAGCCATTGTCAGTGTGCTGAGATAAGGCAAAAACGAACTGGTGATTATTTTTGTTGGCTGTTCCAAAGACTTAGAAAAGGAAATAATATATCAGGAGCTTCTGAGTGTATATACCAAGCAGGATGAGCTGTTTCCTGAATAAGCAGGAATTTGTAGCCCACACCTGCAGAAACCAGTTCTGTGGGCTGGTCTAGCTGAGGACTGAATTTTCTACTTTTCAAAGTTCAGTTTCCCCAGTGAAAGTTCAGTTCCTCCGGTGCTCAGTATTGCAAGTTCCCTGCCTCTGATGGCATGAGGCACCTCTTAATGGAACAGTACGTATTGTTTGAGGATTATTAGGTGCACAAGCTGCCTGCCAAAACTTGTTCTGAAGACAAAACGCCTGCTGAATCAGCTTCAGAGCATTATTCTGCTTCTCCTGTAAGTTTCATGCAACACCCTGGTTTTCCCTTCTTCTTTTTTCTGTATTCCGCCTGCATTATTCCCACATGGTTTCTTAAATCTGCGCTCATATCAGAGGATTAAAATATTACAATGAATTAAAACGATCGCTGTTAGTACAGACATCAGCAGTACATTATTGAATTAGAAGCAGTAGTTTGATCCTTGCTTCAGTGCTGCAATACCCTCACAAATTCAACGGGCTCCGAAGTTTGCCCGCTGGCAGCTTTCCCAGGGGCGAAGCCGGGAGAGCGGGGGCAGCGCTGGCCCCCAGCGCTGCCGTGGGTGCCGCAGCCCGGCACGGCGGGGGCCGGCCCAGCCCCGCGCGGAGAAAACGCGGAGAAAACCCTGTCCCTGCCTCTGGGACACGCGGAACTGCTGAACCGGGAAAGGCGGACCAAGGCTTTTCTGGTTTTCTGTTTCTGACCAAGATATCTGTGGCCACCCTGGCATTCTGCGTGATTTTAAAAAACCCTGCAAGCACACATGTAAATAAATAAAATGGCAAAGCTGATGTCATTCTAAGCAGACCAAAGTGATCGTGAAATACTTTCTCGCACAGAGAGAAACATTAAACTACGGTTAAAAATTTGAGGAGAAGCAGGGAGCACAAGTAAAGGCTCCTTTTATAAAAATACAATCTCAGGTCTTCAAAGGTATTCAGGCCCTTTATGTAAATCTTACTTAATGGGGATTTGGCACCTAAATAGCGCTAAGGATTTGAGCCATGATCAATATTCCCTTAATCACTCACAAAGTCTTCAGCCTGTTTAGAGAAACAACATCTCAGAAAGTCCCCATTCAGATTCCTGTGCCAGGTCTAATGCCACAGGATAGCTACGGAGGGTTTTCAAGTGTCTAAAAGCTTCAGATGTTGAAGCCAAAATTACATTTTATATGACTCACAGACCAATACATTACTTTTTTTTTTCAGTGTTGTTATTTCCTGAATAACCCTGCTAAAGCAGAATTGCACTGGGAAGAATGAGATACAAGGCCAGTAGAGAGGTTATATAGTGTAAATAAGAAGGATATGGTTTTTATTTTAAGTGTAGTCTGTTTTTTTTTAATAATCCCTATGTATACAAGTTCAACATACTCCTTTTATTGGCTTCACATACTTATTACTGAGAACTTCTTTTCTTCTACAATTTATATTACATTCTGGGGAAAGAAGTTGTCTTTGAAAAGCACCTGGAAGTTTAATAGTTTGTGACTTTTAAGCTCCAAACCACTCAGAAATGAAGCAGCAACTCATTACAAGCACTTGTCGCTTTTCTGTCTTATCTGAAGTTTCTATTCTCTTGAGTGACTTTTAACAGCATTAAATCAACACTATCTACTCAAGAGTTGCCAGTCTAGTACTTTTTTGCCAGATGATCTTTCTTTTAATCTGATTCTGTGGAAAGCAGCAGGGTATTCCAGCTCTACAATTTATCTGCAATAACAACAATCAAAGCTGTTATTTTCCTTATTCTGTAACAGAGCTCTGCTTTATCTCATATTGTGGAATTTTCCTTCCCTAACTGGCAGCAGCAGCCGAGGCCAAAAGCTGTGACAATTACAGTAACACAGAGGAGAATGGCCACTTCTGATGGTATTCTCTGAATGTGCTGACTGTACCGCCGGAGAAACACAATAACACTCTACGATAACAAATCTGTGGCCATCTAGCACCTGGCATTTGGCAATCTCCTCAACATTTTTGGTCAATCAGAACTTTGTGGCAGCGGCACAGCTCTGTTTCTTTTACTTAAAATCAGCTAAAGGAAAATCCTCTAAGCCATAGATTCAGCGTAGCAAGGTGAATTTTTGGATGCGATGGCAGCAGAGGCTGTGCACAAGCCAGGACTTGAAGACATCAATAGTCAAGGTAAGCATAGCTGTAGTAAATTAGAATACTTCTGTCCACAGCTGGCTGTTCTCCTTCTCTGCTGTAGTTACTGTCCCCAAGGGTAGAGGCAGCAGGGCAGAGCTTAGATTTGCACCTCACAGCTCCAGTTCCAATTTCACTGTATTATCTTAAGCCATTGATGAGAAGCTATAGAAAACCCCTAAACCCACGCTCACACAGTGGACTGGAGCTGTGATTCTGCCACTCCGACACAGGGATAACTGAATTCTACAGAAAAGGGAGAGCAGACGTCTCAGGGCAGCAAAGTCCTAGGCGGCTACAGCTAGCTTTGACATATTCCAGAAACTCACTGTTCTGGGCATCATAGGTGGAAAGAGTTAGACTGCTGGCTGGGATTTACAGCCATGAGCTGGCTTTGTCAAATTTCATTGGAACTGTGTAGCTGAGGATGCTTCAGCCAGCCAGCCAGCTAGGGGGAAAAGCTGAAGGCAGAGAGAGATTTTTACTGTTCTTCCAGCTTTCAGCAGCTCAGAAAACTTCTAAAGCTGATGTTTATGAAAGACTGGCATTTGCAGCCTGAAGGGCTTCAGTGCTCTAGCTGTCACTTTGGGTTTGGATACTGTCTTGTAGTTCTCCTTTAAAATTCAGCTGAAAGGGAAGGTATCAGTGTTGCTGTCCACCTCTTTAACAAATGACTTTCAGAGGAAGCACAAAACTGGTTTCTCTGCCCTCTTTGTCTGGACAAGGGTCAAACCTACATCTCACATATCCGAGAAATTATGCCTCCACTTCCTGGTTTAAGGCAAGAGTGAAAGAAGTTGTTCAGAGCCTTTCTGTTGAAGCTCTGCTACTGTGCAGAAAGTAAAACAAGACTGAGGTGGCCAGAGAGGGAGAAGAGAGTAAACAACTGGGAACGTAACTCACCACCCCACAATACAGACCCTTGCCCAGGAAATCAGTTCACACACCACTTCTGTCGCTTTTATTTGTTGATTCTTCAATGCAAAAATGCATAAACAATCCTTGGAGAAGGGAGCAGAGCCCACGGGAGGGACCACATCAGATCACTGAAGAACTTCTTCATGTTCCCTTTGTTTACTGTTTCCATGGTTTCTGAATCTTGTGTTCTTTCTACAGCCGTTAAGTTTACCTGGTATACCCTGTGCTGAAATCCATATGGCCTGCCTACAATATGAGCCAGACAAAAGCTATGAGATCAAGGTAGTGTGCTTATGGGTACACTAATTTACTTTTTCTCATCAGTATGTACTAAGCTGTACTCTGGCTTCTGCATGATTTTAGCATTACATGCATCCCCAAAGCTTTTCAGAACCCAAGAACTAGCTGTCACATCAAAATCCACGCTGGCCAATACGCTCCTAGTGTTAAATCAAAGCTGTTAAGAGTTAAAGCTAATGTGTTAGCTCACCTCTTGAATAAGTTTCTATTTGGAAATCTGCATAATCCGTGAGGAATTCCTCATTGTGTATATGAACTATGTGACCACTATGACTTCCAGGCCAGCAGTTTGCAGCACCAGAGGACAATAATATCTTGCTTTCCAATGTCAGGTATTCACACCAGAGACCACTGAGGCAGTGACAGAAGTATCTGATAAACCACGAATAGGCTGTCCAAATCTCAGAATCACAAAGTAGTAGCAAGGACAGCCTAGTAACAGCAGTCTTCTCTGGCAAACTAGCCCTAGAATCTGACTACAGATGGTGATGTTGGTTACCGAGCCATTGCTAGCTCTGCAAAGTGATACCAGAGTAATCATTGCAGTTAATAACAAGGACACTATACATAAGGTACAAACCATCTCAAGTGCATTCTCTTGAACTATGCTGTTGCTGAGCTTTGTGTGGTTGGAGCAAGTGTTTTATGTGGCCAGAGCACATTTGCTGCACAGGCTCTTCAAAGCTCCTAAATGCTTGTGCTCTCAGATTTTTACACTCAAATTGTTTAAGCATATGATGAATTCATGTTAGTTGATGCAGTGACGTCTCTCTATGTGATCAACATCTGAACTTTATTTAGTTAGATGCCCAACTGATTTAGTTAGGGTTTTTAGTTACCAGTCACTTTGGCAGAGGTGTTTGCATTCCACATAGCACCCACATCGGAAGCTTGGTCACCTGAGTGAGTTTCTTCTCTGCAGGAGCTGACTGAAGAAGGTTGGCACCTCTTAATGGTGAAATAGCCACCTAAAGCTCTGAATTGCAGAGCTCTTTCCACTAACTGTAGAGATTACCTCTTATGTCTAATGTTCTAACTGAAATGTCTCACTTAAGTGACAAAAGTTAGGCAGGATGAATCCAGGCCCAAGCATATTTTCGGTTAATGTTTTAGTCACTACTAACTACCAACCAGTTACTAACAATGTCTTAGTTACTAGGCTGGTGACATGGAGTTGAGTTGTCTAATTCTATCTGTACACAAAGATTACAGTGTTTAGAACATGGTGGCAGTTCTCCTTCAGAATCTTATGAACATCTGTGGATTTTCTCCATTATATATTTTCAGCTGTTTAGGTAGTATAATTGGCAGTATTGTTGGTTTGAAAGACTGCATCTGTAATCTAGCACAGAGAGCGTTATGTAAGTAAACACTTAATGAGCTTTTGAAATTAGGGGAGGAGGTATAATTTAACATAATATTCTTTGAATACAGCAAAATTCTGATTTACTATGATCTTACAGAAGAAACAATAGTGTTATATCTCTTGTATTTTGTGTATTTGAGGAGGCATGCTCATGGCAAACTAAAGAACAACATGACCTTTCTATAGAAAATTATAATTAAAGCATGCCTGAGGTTTTGCTCTTCTTCAATGGTTGTCATTTAGTTCAGTGGCTGATTTATAATAAAGCATGCTACTGAACGGTTGTCAGCGAGAACGCAGCTCATCACAGCCTCAGAACTCGGACCCGGTGAAATCCTCTGAGTGCACCTTCTGGGCTGGCACTACGTTATCCATGAGGCAGGTAGCTTGGGGTTCTCCTGGTGTGGTACATCCCTTCTTCAGGAGAGACCAGACTGCAAAATGGTTTATGCAACCACAGAAGAAGGCATCTGTTTGAGCAGAATGAGGACATGTCACTTCACAGGTGCATTCCCATGGTGAACTACAGCGAAGTGTCACAGAGCATTGAAACAGGTTGTAATTTTAATGATCTCCAAGTAAAGGAGGTGAAGTTCATTAAAAATCTATCCAAATCATGAAACTATGGCCTGTACTCTGTGGCCTGTGCTCTCAAACTAGTCTCAGAAACCTTAACCTCTGTCTATGGCAAGGCCAGGTCCTAAGTTTTTTATACAAATTCAAATTTCCTGCTCCTCCTACAATTATACCAAGGGGCTGTAGTGAAATGACCACCAAAATTAATTATTTGAAAAAATGGTTATGGGCAGAAACGCTGGGCAATAAAGGTGGGGAATGAAGCCCTCGGTATCATTACTGTTTTCTGCTGGGTAGTGCAAAGCATTTATTAGCACGTTGTCTCTTCTAGATGCCATTTTGAGGGTGTTGCACTCCTAATATATTAGGAGTACAGTACAGTGAACCTAGATACTGGTGAGAGGGTGTTTTCCAGTTTATTTGCCAGCTGTTGAGCATGGTTTCCTAAGTTCTTTATATGACCTATCCCTTATTCAGGAAAATAGTTCAAGGATAATACTTTACATAGGCAAACCAATGCATATAGAGAATTAGTCATTTCAGTTAAGTCACTTTTCTGCTGTTTATAACTGTTACTTCAAATACTTATACATAGGGTTAAGACATTCAGACGTTTTACAGGAGAACTTATCATTAATTTGAATTTTGGTGCTATTTCAATGTAAATTGCAATTACTTCAAGAGAAAATAAATTTTCAACATTATGTAATAATAACTTTGTCTCATCTCATCCATATTGATATAATCTGCATGGGGTCACCATACTGCAGATATCGTGTGACACGAGCAGTTGCTTCCAAGATGAATTTTAGACTTCTGCGTGCTGCGTTTCTAGCTGGCTTTTTTACGGTGGGAAGCTCTGATGAATTCTGAAAAGCCAAGGTAGGGAGTGGCATCTCTTATTGCTTGTTCGCTGCAGCTAGCTTTTATAGCATCCCACCATTTCAATAGCTTCATGGAAAGAGGAAAATATGCCTCCTTCAGGCTTGGCTGGATTCAAAATTAGCTGCTGTTATTCTTTCATTAGCTCAGCTCTTCTTGTTCACAGTTTCGCATCATGAAGGAGGCCTGATGTTACACATGCAGGGTTGTAATTTTTGTCAACTTGGTGATTATACTGCCTTTGTGGTAAGAAGTTCTCAACATCTTCTGGGTTTTAAACTGTCTTCTGCTTCACCTACCTTATGTCATATTTCTTTAGTTTCTGCAAGCAATAAGAGTTTCTGTTCTGATTCAAATCTCACTTCTTATGAAGCTTCTCTGTTTTCAAAACAGCCTTTCTAAACATAACTTATTTTTAAAAGCATCCTTAAATTTAAGCAGCCATCCCAAAAGGCACTGCATCCTATTAACAACTCTTGGAGAGACAGCTCTTGTCTTTCTGAATTTGGCACAGAAATGGTGTAAGTATTGTCAGACAACAACTTCCCCAATTAACATAAATAGCATATGCTCAAATGGCTATTGTTCCTAGTAAGGAACCCACCAAGGTCATTGGATTTTTTGGATACACGAAACATTTTACCAGTCATGCAACATGGGTATCTGGAAGTTGTTATTTCCAGATTTATTAATGTAAGTAGTATTGGCAATCACAGTTCTGAAAAGGGGTTTTTCATCTTATGCATTTCAAGAAAAAGGCATGATTACTGCACTGATTTGAAATAGCTATCTGAAAGCAAGCATCAGGTTGTGTAAAACATTTTCCCACCATTACTGTTTTCCTCTAAGTCTCTAAAGAACTATTAATATATGTAGATATTTAATCTATAGATAACTTTTCGTACGTTTAACCTAAGACTGATTTGGGTTTTTTTCCTGGAAAAGAGGGATGTAGAAAGGGTACTGTTTACTGCTTCATTTTGTTGTTCTGATAACACACCCCTGCATTGCTCTTTGCTCTTCAGACATAATGTCCTGACATTGCTTTTGATACAGCACCATATCTTTCTAAAACATATACTGCTTTCAAACCTTTTTTTCTAAGATAACAACCATGTCTTGAAAACAAATGTTTTGTAGTAGGGCAAGAGATGATGTTGGCTAAAGAGGCTGTTTCTAATGTTGGTGAAATGGATGTAAGCCTTCTACAATAGTTTTATACATTTTGTCTAAAGACTTCTTGTGTGTACTTTTTATGTTAAAAATGCAACTCTCGGCAGCTAATGAATATATTTATAAGCACATAATATAAACCATTGTAAAAAAGTGAAGACAAGGGAGAAATTATTTCATTTTAGTCATTTTACACATGTGTAGACTTTGTATTATCCCACAGAAGTGCTATCTCCTGGGCACTGGCCTTAGTCAAGTGGATGACAGAAAACTAAAACGGGATGGAATTTCTTTAATTAGTTTGAATTCATTCCTTAGGAAAAAACCAGACAAAACTACGAACCTCTCGGTACAAAAATACTGTCTTGAAATAAGTAAGTGTGGGGGTACATTTATAGCAACCTGACTTTCTGAGAATAAATCATAAATATACTATTATTATCCATTTTCATGTCAATCTTGAGTGTCCTCCTCTTTCTAGTAGTGTGTAAAGACTGTACTGACAGCCAAACAAATTCCTACGTGCAGTTTGCAGGACATGACTGACGTGCTAAGGTCTTCCTTCCCCTAACCCTATTATCAGGCTGCCTACCTGCTCTTAATTGCTCCTTAATTGATTTAGAAGGAATATGCTGGTTCTCTATTGACTAGGATTCTGAGAACGTTAAAACCAGACTGATAAAATTTTAGAGGGTAACTGAAAAGTAGAAGATCAAATTGGGTATTAACATCAAGCGCACTTGCATCTCTTGTAGCCTAACTGAAGCAAATGGTGCTTTCATACACTAAAATGCAGTGAGAGAATCTTGGCCTGTTGTTTTTCTATCCACTCTTGGCTCCTGTTGTAGTTTTCATTCTGAACATTTTTTACTGAGATAATATTTTTCTTTTTTTTTGACACACAGAGGTGGTACCTCTGTCTGATATGGGATTTATAGCTAGCTCACATCGTTGTTACTCATATTTGTATAGGAAACTTGGCCCTTGGAGTACACAATGGTATGTATAGTCTCCTCCACGTATGCAGTCCTGGGAAATGATGCATTAAACAACACCTACTGCAGGTATTTATTTCACAATCAGTATGCATTAGTTCTCGTCACATTTTGATGTTCTTGTTTGCAGTAATACTGGTCATCGTACATGAGTAAAAACGAATAATATCACATTCTTTGTAAATTCATTACTTATGTGCATTAGTCACATATGATCATTCAAAAATACCTCTGCTGTATTTTCCTCAAGTTGCCCAGCAGCATTTTCAATTTCAGAGTTCTTCTTGTGTTATAAATGGGTATTTTGTCTCCTGATGTAACAAAACACAAACGTGTAATTACAAGTGGGGAGAACAATTTCTGCAGCTTACCCTTGGATGGGTTTCTACTCATTGAATTTGCTATAGAGGTTGTTGGAATACAGTATTCTAACACAGCTCAGTCTGCGGCTTGGTCAAAAACTTTGGGACAGTGTTTGAGTGGTGGCTGAAGCCACGCAGAGTTTCTGCTCTCTATAACTGCCTGATGCTCCTAGAAACATGAGTAGGCTCTTGCAGCAGGGACAGCAAAAGGCTTTCTATGCACAAATTACCCCTCCTCAGGGGTGAATGATTTATTTCTATGATAAAAAACTCTTTTATCAATACTTGTATTACTCCACATCCAATTTTTTTAACGTTGTTTACTTAGAATAGAACAGCAACCAAAATCTTCACAATTCCTCACCTGATAACTGTGATCTGAAAACATTTTATAAAGTATCATGAAAACATCAGCGCATGAAGGAAGGATTATTATGAATTCAGATGAGTTTTAGTTGTCACATGTATGTTTGTTTAAAAGTATCAATACTGTGTTCCTCTCTCACCCTCAGTTCCCCTCCACCCACTGCACTTGCCCCCGTGCCTTCTTATTTAGAAGAGAATGCATTAATCTGCATTAAAAAAAAAGACTAGCCTTTATTTCCTGTGATTTTCTGCAATTTTCCTTTAGATTCAAACCTCTAAATTATATAGGGAAATATGGTGCCACATTCACATGCAAACTATTTTTAGAGAACATGAATAATTACACCAGATGGTTGTTTAATTCTCTTGGCATTCTCTCTACTGTACATTTATGGCTTAAAGTAATATTTCCTTGCACTTTTCAATATCTGCGGAAGGTCATGGGTAAGTCCCGTTTCACTATTTACATCTGATCCCTTTTATAGACATATTTCAATGCTACAGCTGTCGGAGGGCTACAGAGATGCTGATCTGCAGACTTCTCAGCAAACTATTCATCTTTTAGAGGCAAAGAAGTATGTTCATAAGAAAACATTACATCTTTGACAGCAGATTGTTGTTAGTGTTTTATATACAAAGGAGCACTACTTATTCTATGATTGCCTCCATTTAATCTTCTGAGATTTGCTAAAATTACCCCTTTCAATTGCCTCTTCATTTTATGCAGCAGTGAAAACAGGAGAGGTGTTTCTTCACATTCTGCGTACCTTGACTACTTTGTGAGATGCAGAGGAAATTTCTGCAGTTCAGTCTGTTCGGTTGCTTTGTGAAATTACCTAGGCAATTACTCCCTTCCAAATTCTTAAACATTTGGACCCGTGTAAAAGATTTATTCTTTAGGTGTTATTTCTGAAAGCCACAGATTGTTATGTGTCAAAGTTAATTCTGATGTAGAAAGCTTAAAAGCACATGTTCTCAGGGAGTATCTGGCACTAGACTGTGGAGGATGAAAATTTTGTATCAGGAGAACTTTTGAAGTAGATTTTTGTTCTGCTCTGGAACAAAAATAAAATATTTCAAACATGTACATGGGAACAGAAATATATCAAAGTATCTAGCTTTGGCTCCAAAACTCAAGTAGTTCTCTTTAATAAGTGTATTTATAACCCATGATGATTATAGAGCTGGTCTTAATCATGGAAGCCATCTGCTGGGCTTAATTCCTAAATTTTTGATATGGCATTTCTCTGGAGAAGGCAGAACAAGCCTTTACCTTTGTCCCCATGTGTAAAACTAGTGTTCTAGCTGTGGGTTATAGAAATATTTTGGCTCTAATGAATATATTGGTGTATTTTCATTTTGCTAGAAAGGTTCTCCTCAGCTAAGGCTCGGCAATGTGAGAAACTAGAGAAATCCTGGTGATTTTTGACTCTTCTGAAACTGGAAGTGTCTGAGCAGCCCAGTAACTGGCTCCCACTTAGGAAAAAATTGGCAGTATTCAGCATTAAAAAATGCATTTGACTGATTTCTCCTTCTATATATTTCTGTACACCTGCAAGTAATGTGCAACAAGCAAAAAATTTTGCACTCCATGCAGCAATTGACCTTTTATTATACTCACCCAGAACAGGGTGTCTGGGCTATGAAAAGAAATGTAGCTTGCAACAGTTTAGGGTGGGAAGGAAGGGAAGGGAAGGGAAGGGAAGGGAAGGGAAGGGAAGGGAAGGGAAGGGAAGGGAAGGATCAGTTGGTACCACTTTGCTAGTTTGGTGTCAATACAAAATCTCATCTGTTCAGATAATTCATGCATTTGAGATTATAATCATTAATATTTTGTCATTTCCTAAGTGCTTGTGTACAAGGACTGCTCTATGTAACAGGAATCTGATTAATTACATAGTCTGTATACTAGGTGTCAGGAAATGAAAATATGTGGTATTGTTCCTGGTTTACAATATACCTTTCTTCTTGTGAACAGCATGTAACTGAGATGTGTGTGTAACTTTTAACAGGTAACTCAGGACACACGGATTCATTAATTCATTTCCAGATTTTATTGCAAAAGAGTACTGAGACTAGGTTCAAGTTATGCTGGTTTATCTGTATGATTTATTGTCCTCGTGGCATTACCTCTCCGTGTCTGTGTTACAGGACATGTGTCCCTTTCTATATAGGTATTGAGCCCAGTGGGAGCATAAATCAATACTCTCAAGCAAATTCAGTGAAGGTGCAATCTGTGGGAGACTGGAGCATTCTCTGGACCAGAAGGCAGTGGTGGGTCCTTCCTTGGTGGACAGAAGAGGTTTGGGACAAGCCAAGGAAAAGTTCTGCAGAGGAATGCTAGTTATGTAAATTTACTACCTGACCTCCCTTGCACTTTCTGTGCATGTAAGACATGCGTGCGGTTCCTCTAAGTTTGTTATTTTTCTTGTCTTGGTTGGGAGACATTGCTTCCACTCTAATCTAGAGTTACTTCTTAGCTCCTATCAAACCTGTGTAGTTTATGCACTTGAGAAATAGTAGAAAGAGAAAAGACAAAATCTGGCAACATGCATCAAGCTTATCAATTCTGAACTAATCATAAATATACTAAGCAAGTGTGACATGTTGATGCAAAAGGACCTTATTTTTGGCATATGGAGAAGAGAAATGCAGGACTCAATCGCAAATGTTGATGTGCAACACAGAAAACAAACTGCTGCTAGAAAATTATACCTGTCTCTTAAATGATAAATTCTCACCATCACTCAAAGCTAAAAGAAATTCCACATCTTTGTCATTACAGTTCCCACATATATGACTTTTTTATAACCTTATCTAAGAGAAGCTGTCATTTTAAATAGAAACATGACATATCCAGATAGATTATCTAATTAAGTTTGTAACTGCAATATAAACTACAATGTAGAAGGGAGAAATATGAGCTAAAAACCAGAGTTAATTGGTGTTTAGAGCTCTAAGGTAACACAGTTAGACTGTTCATTTCACAGGGTTGTTTTAGCTTGCTGAGAGCTAGCAGAAGCCTCCATGCTGTACATTGCAGCCTGCACTGTCAGGTCAGATGTGCATATCTTGTACATAGAAACCACTAGTGGAACTGTCATAACCCTTTTTTTTCATCAAAATTATGAACTGTCAACAAACAGCAAACTTGATGTTTAAATCTTTTTCAGCACTCCTTAGCGAAATTGTCAGGAATCAGATAAGCATCAGTGCTGATATATTATAATGGAAGAGTAATGAAGAGTGATGCACAGAGTTCCTTTTTTTTGTGTGGACATAGCAGGTCTTTTTTTTTTTTTTTTTTCACTAACAAAACAGAGTTTACCAAATAAATTTTGAAGGAAAAATGGTTACCAGAGCTGTATCAGCTCAGTTATACTGGCAATTGTGCTTGTCACTGTGTTGCAATAGAACATCTCTCTCCACTTGAGTTTGATCAGGAACATACTGAAAAGAAAAGACATTTGGCAACAACACCTGAAAGAGTAAGTCTTGTAGTCTCTTCTTACAGTGGGGAACTCTAGATAAGTAGCATATTAAATGCTTGTGTCCTTCTTTTTATAGTGCTACTGTTAAAGTAGAAATATTTCAGCCAGTGCTGTCTACCCGATTGTCCACCACCTTGAGACTCTTCATCTGGAGGCAGAACCCTCTGCTGGCAGATCTCTGTCTTCACCTATGGAAGAGTCATTCCTCTTCCTCTTATGTTGTTTTGATTATTACATCATCTCCAAGAAAGATTCCTGTTTGTCATGATATTTGAGAAGCTCAGGCACAAAGCTTTCCTGTCTACAAAGCGCTTCATTGTGCACACTACTTTCTGCTTAACGATGGAGAACTACCTCAAAATAAACTGGGAAGTGGCTATATGGTAGCTTAATGCTGAAGGTTGAAAGTGCTGTAAATGTGTCATAGCGCAGCAATATTATTGCCTAACAGTAAACAACAGAGCTTAAAAGACACTATAATTTTCTTCTCATAAAGCACCTTTAATCATAGTTTTATTGTACCTTCAGCGTTTATTAAGGCAATAATGCAATTATTAATAATTTAAACATGACTTTATAGTAAAAGCTGTAATATCAGGTGTACTGCCACCAGAGTCACCTAGTTCAAATGGAGTCTGCATCTCCCACAGTAGGAGGATAGATATGCACTATCGCCAAATTGTCAAAGTTAGTAAAGTAGCAAATGATTTTCTATAGATAGGGCCAGATTCAACTCTCCACATGGCTCCAGACAACTCAAGAAAAGCTTCAAATAGCTATATCAGATTAGGAATTGGACCAAATGGTACTGTGGGTAGGTGTCACTATCTTTTTTTAAAGGGATTTATTCAGCTTTCCTAAAATTCATTTGAACAGAATCTGTCGATCTGCCTTGTAGGTAGTGTCTGATAATTTGATGGATGGATCACATTTTCTGATATTAGTAGAAAAGGAGAACACCTCTTCCTGCAGAAAATGGCTATAAGATTTTTGTGGAAAGTACCTTCTTCCTGTGAAAGATTACTATAGTAATAATAATACCTAATACTAGACCAGAGACAGGAGATTAAAAAGTTCATTCTTGACCCGCCTAAGCTCTCCCTGAAGGTAGTGCAGCATTCTGCATGAAAGATGCTGATGTTTTCCTTTTGGTACTGATGAGACAGGGATCTGCACTGCAAACAAGCCAGAAATAGTCACACAAACATACTGCTGGCAGTGCCAACAAAACGAGGGAGAAGTGACATGGCAGAAGCAGTACAGAAACACTCTCCCAAACTCCTTCCTGGTTTGAGCTGCAGGATACTGGGGGAATTTTGCATCATTCTCACCCATACTGGAACACCAAAAATGTTGCAATAGATGATCATGTTACTGACCACGCTGACTCCAGTACTGACTAGTGCAATAGACATCCTCCACAAAATCCGTTATGAAATAAAGTAGCAAAATCCTCTTCCTGGTGGATACTCCTGTATTCCCTCTGGGACACCTTTCTCCATAATTGGCAATACATGACCTTGCATAACCACTTCTAATTTTAGATTTTTTTTACTAGTTTGACCCTGACACAGAAACCTGCTTTTTAAAGGAGTACACAGCATTCTAAAATTGTAACGCAGGACTTTCTAACTTTATCAAGGATTAAAAGGAATAAGTTATCTAACTAGGCTTTGTCTGTGTGCCTGATTTCTTCTGCAAGTCTTTTGTGCTTGCAGCACCATCCTAAGGTCAGCAAGGATCCAGCAATGACCAGCCCAACGAATGTGCAGATAGATTCCAGTAACAGAACATTTTTACATTGCAGGACTACCTCAGAATATTGCCAGCATTTCTCCAAATCTCAGCAGGCCATCTCCAAGGGTGAGCTAAGCCAAACACACTGTCACCCCAACTCATTATTTTTTTTTCAATAACATCACGTCTAGTCTCTGTCAAGGCCTGATAAAGAGGCATATTCGTTGTTCTCATTTATGAGTTTGCATGATGAACATGCAGCTTTCTGAAAAAAGTTAGGTGCTTAAATCTGTGATGAGAAGATGCAATCTGGAAAGATCCATTTATCTGCCAGGATACGCTGTACTGCATCTGTAACTAGGCAGATTTACAGTCAAAAACACATTCAGACTGGTGAAGCCTCACTGGTCGAGTGGAGCATTTCAAAGGCATCTTTAAATGGAATGGAAGAAAGGAATTTCTGTGAAATAAAACTATATTCCTGTAGGAGACAGGAGTTAAGAAATGAGCAGTTGGCTTAATTAAATCAGTCATCAGGACTGGAGACTGTAGAAAGCTTTGGGGGAGAATATGCACTTACTGGTGTAATTCTACCTAAGAAAGAAAATGTAAAATCAATACAGTCATTTCAGTCTGTATTTACTTCAGAAAGGGGAAGCCAAGGACAGGATACGTCAATGATTGGGGTCTACTTAGAGAAAACATGCCAAAAGATAATTTAACATGACTGTCGCTAACCAGAAAATCCCGGGAAGCAAAGCTGATGACTTTATGTCATGATCACATTATTGTTTGGTTTATCTGTACCTGTCTCCAAATATAGTTGGGAATTCATTAAAGAATTTTGTTTTCTCTTTTTCATCTTATGATTTAAGTGTTGTCAAATTATATCAGAGAGGCTGCAAATTCCCTCTGTGCACAGTGATGAGGACTGATGCTGGAGGTTTGGCATTTCCCTATTAACTTCCAGTGCCTATCAATCAGAGGTGCCAGCCTCGGGAAGGCATCTTCCTCACAGACGTTAAGCACTGCAGGACAGTGAAGAAAGAAGCTGAACCTGACACGTTATCAAGTGCACCATGTTAAGAACAAGGGAAGAGGATAGTTGTGATGGTCCAGAGGCTGGGGCATGCTATGCATCACCAGCATCTCCTCCTGAGGCTCCTCTGAAACCCTCGTGCTACGCTGAAAGGTCTTCCCACTTGACACAGATTCTTCCCCAGATGACACAGCAATGCTGTTTGCACAGCTTTTTTGGTGAAGTTCAAGTAGCTGAGAACAATGGAATTATAGGAAATACAAATTATATCTGTATACACACTTACAGAAGAATCTGTTAGAGAATTAAGTACACTGAATCCTACTTCATGGCAAATCAAACTGACAGGGGTGAAATGAATAGTGCCCTCAGATGTCCAGCCTTCTCCCCTCCCAGGCTTTGTCTCCTTTTCGCATGAGCAACTAAATGGGACACAAATAAGTTCGCATACACTCAGCTTAGACACCACCACATCAGGTAAAACAAAATTGTCACTGATTTTAACATGCTACACAATAAACTGAGTCTGTTCAGATGTTGCTATATATCCTGTCTGAAATGGCACAGTAATTCTTCCAGCCATCAAAGGTTAATTGGACACAAAGGCCTTATAACATGTCATTAGTGCCAAGATTGCATTTAAGCCAAACAGAAATTACTTTGCACTTCCCAAACTGACCACTGCCAAGAAATCATCCACTTTTTATGAAAGAGGTAGTACTGTGTGTTAGGTTATATGATTAAAGGCTCATCTCCACAAACACTAAGATGCAGAGAGGCACGATGGCAAGTGAGGGAGTCCCAATAACCTCATCAGAGAAACAAGCCCCTGCCCTGTCTCCTCCCAGGGCTGTCAGAGGACAGCCATCAATGCTCTGGGGGTCACACCCATCACCATTAGTCAATGGGAGAGGCTTTCTGGATCATCTCACAGGCTGACGGAGGTTACTGCCTGCCAGGTTTTGGGGTCATTGTTGGATTCTGGGAAAGAGCATCTTGGCATTATATAAGACTTCAATATGAGATGTTTAGAGGAGGAACCAAAGGCAGAGAAATGGAGGGATCAGCATGCTTTGCAGGGGAACAAGCATGGAAACAGAGGGATAAGGATGAAAGTGACCAGCTGCATGTTAGCTGGTCAGTACACATGCCCTGTGCCTGATCACTGCAGTCTGTCCTGCCTTCTCATCAAACTCCATTTCTAACTCTTTTCCTGTATGAGGGACTCTATATTCTGTGTGCACACGTTGGGAGGAGTGTCTGAGTACCAGCGAGTGGAGTCAGACCACAGGTCAGAGGTCCCGTGTGTCTGTGGGGAAACAACTGGAGAGAGCAGAGCACATGCATCTTGTGTGGGCGCATATGTTGGCATGTGACCGCTAGCAAACATCAAGCTGGATGAGCTGGTGGATAGGGTAAGGGGATTGGTACCCTGGTTTTGGAGTGGTCATAGGTCTGGGCCAAATACCAGAGAGATGAGTAGCTGAGAGTTGGCTACTGGAGGGAGTAAGAGGGATCCAAACCAGTTACTGGGGAGACTGGCAGACATCTACTGGTGAGGTCCTAAGAATGAACCAGCTCCTGGGGAGACCCGTTGGTATGTGTATGTCTGTGTGCATGAGGCAACTGGGAGACCATGGGCTCCAGGAGCCAGGTAATGGGTAGATCATCTAAGGACACTTACTGGAGGTATCTATAGTGCTTATGTGTGGTGGTGAGGGGGGCTGGTTGTTGTGGGTGTGCAAAGGCAGGGGGCTTTCTGTATCAATAACTGCTGTTGGGTTGCGGACTTCAGGGACTCCTGTGTCCAGGTGCCAACAACTAGGGATACCTGGGATCCAGGGACAGCTACTGGGTAGACTATGTGTCTAAGACATGCTACTGGAGGGATCCACATTGTCTATTTCTACATGTGTGTATATATATATAATTTCCACTAATAAGCTTTCATCCTGATCAGCTAGGGGGAAAGATGAGGTCACAGGTGCTGTTTGTGTTTGCATGAGTGCAGACTTTTCTGCCCATGTTCACCTGTGTGGCTGGCCATGTGTATATGTATGTGTATTGTGTGTAAGTGTGTACACGTGTGTATATGTACATGCTCAGCCTCCCTATGGCTGGACATGGGGACAGGGAGCCATGGCAGCCTCACCACTGTTGGGCTACTGGACTTGGCAAGTTCTAATGTCAACTAAAAAGAGCTTTGCTGCTAAGAAGTTCAGTGCCTCTGAGACCATCACAATTACTTCAAGTGCGTATTGGCCAAGTTTAACTAAGATAGTTCTGCAACAAAATAAACATCAAAATAAAAGAAAGAGTGATATATTATACTGTCCCGTTGAGACAGAATATATAAATTCTCCTGGCTTTCTAACGAATGTTAAATTGGCACATGAGATCAAGAGCAATGCATTTCCTACCAAAGAACAAAGCCTGCACTATCAGCAAATAGAAAAATATCTTTCTGCTAGGCTATACAGTGTTCTGTCTGTATGTAGTACAGTCCCCTGTGGTGAACTCTTGTAGAACTGGATGTTTTGGAGCAAAAAAAGAAGGACTAGAAATGGAAGATGAGGGTTACTATTTTGCAACTACAACGTTGGGGGTTCTGTGAAAATTATATGCATTATCATCATCAATGTCATGCAATTTCGATGCGTAATCATACATTCTTGTTAGTCTCTGGACCAGAATAATAAATGAAAAAAAAGTGGAAAATTGCACCAAATTAACGTATTCTTGTGACAAAATAGTGATGAGAACTGAAAGTCATTCACAAGACAAGCAAAAATCTGTTTTGTTCTGATGCCTTATAAGGAGCATTCAAAAAAACAGATGAAATAGTTTGAACTGAAATATCATAAAGAAAAGAGCTGCCTCTCTTCATAAAGCAAGCACTCCATTGATCCCTTGAAATTGTATATCACAAAAGGAAAAGCTTGCAGCCTTGGAGAAAACAAGTCTTGTTTAAATGACTACACAAGTGAGACCAAGTCCTTCAGAGGCTTTGTATCTGTTATAAAGTTTTGTTGGCACAGCTTTGTCAGTTCATAATGAGTCAGATATCCCAATGCAGTAATGCCTGTAGAATCTCAGAAAGAGGCAGTTATGGCAAGCAGAACAAATCCTTTGGCAGTGATGTTTAGTGGGGGCAGACTGATTTGGCTCCCATTCATTAAGCCTTCAGCTGAAAACGCTAATAAATTCACATAACTCAGGTTTTGTAGCACAGTATAAACATACCTGCTGTATCCCAGTCCAGTGTTCATTCAAGACAGCTACGATGGAAATATAGATGTGTCACAGAAGTGTATCTAGAGGAAACAAGTCACCTTCAAAGTCAGTGTAAACTTACAGGAATTAACTCATTTCTTGTTCCGGTCACTGAGCTCCCATGTCCTCCCAGAATAATTCTCAAATCATTACGAGTATAGATGTTCGTCTCTCATTTTTAATGTGCACTGGAAGAGATGCATCAACAGGAAGGTATGGAAAGCACTATGTCCTTTTTTTAACTTTTTTGGGGATCAAACTGTTAAACTTTTGGCTGAATTGTATGTTTTCCTCATTTTTCTGGGCACACAGTGTGAAACTCTGGAGTCTGGTTTGCACAGGTGCAGAGTACACACAGCTGCAAGTGAAGTCAATGAAAGCTGTGGTGTGAACATACGAAATGCTCTATAATTCTAAGTTTAAATTCATTTTTAACATTGTAAAGCCATATATTGAACTACTTCACTGAATTTTTCAAGAGTAAGGAAATGATGAGCCATAGGCAGACACCTGGAGTAAAATCTTTCGTGACAAATTGTTGAAATTTGGCAAAATTATATGAAAGTGAAAATCCAGTCTTTGTATGAGTGGGAAGTGTTGAGCACGCCTAAGAAAAGGTGACACAGCCCCAGTCTGATTTATGATAACTGTTTTCAGAATCCCTATTGTTCAATATAAAAACCTTTTCACTATGGCAGAAAAAGTTTAGAATCAACTAACAGAAGCTTGTTTTCAATTCAGAATTAATGGCTGAGATGTTTTTCTTCCAAATACTAAAAGCACTTACAACATGAGAGGCTAATTGACTGTCAAATTTACATCAGTTAATGACATTTTGCAGGTACTTAAGTTTAAAGAGATCCACATTCATTTAGCTCTGTCCAGCTCTTTGGGAGCCTTATATTCTCTGTTAATGGAAATTGCATTAATTGAAGAGAGAATATAACCTTTTGTAAGGTAAGAAGCAATTAGCAATATGGAATGGATTTTTTATTTTCAAGTTTAATTACAATTTATACTTTTGAGCCTCTTTCAGAAGACTGACCGTCTTCTTTGATGGCATGTCATCTAATCTGTGTAACATCACTGTGCAAGCTGAGTAGAACAATTGGGAGAAAATCCTTATACATGCTGTAAGTTTTGAAAACCTGGAATATATTTTCACAATATGTTGTCATTTCAGCATTGCTAGCCATTGCTAAAAGAGAATGGATACTGATAGAGCATCACTTTGGGGGAAGAGGGAGTTAACAAACTGAATTCTTGTAGAACTGACTGCACAAGAGCTTTTCCTTTAGTTTACGTAGTTACTTTGCAGTCTGTGGAGAATTAATTAGTATGGAAGAAGTATGGAAGTACAGAACAAAGAAGTATGGAATCCAAAGATTTGAATTTCACAATCCAAAATCCCAGTCTAAACTCCCTTGAGGTTTTAACTGAAATTGAAGCTCTATTTCTCTATTAAATGAAAAGTTGCTTAGATTTCATGGAATAAACACACAAATCCGGTGCTGCTTGATCATAATGACTGGTCTTATAGCTATTTTGCTCTTTAGTAAATATTGTGGCAGGTATTCTTCAAATAATATTGAAGACAATGGACAGAGAAGAAAATAAGGAAAGGGAATAAAAGATGTCAGAGGAAAAGCAGACTAACTAATTCAAATTCAAATTAGTACCAGTGGAACAAACAAGAGGTTTCTGCAGTGCAGTAAGTATACACAGTATTATTATAGTGGCACAGAATCCTGAAAGGTATTTTTTATACATCTGTGTCCAAAAGAGAATGAAACCTAAAAAGAAGATGCCTGCTTAGGCACTTTTTAAATCCAAAGATTGAAGGCTAGATTGGACAGACAAGTTCCTTCAAGACATACCAATTAGTTACTTGTATGAAAACATAAAACTTTGATACTATGTGTAAGTGTAATGATTTGGGAGCACATATTTTACATAGGAATAATGCTTTGTTGCTGTTTGGGGGGGCATAAACTTTGATCAGATTTCATTGGAAAGAATGTCAGAGAATCATCTATTTAAAGTTGCTTTTAGAGACAGCAAAGTGATTTTGTTGACAAATGAAAAGCTATTTGCTACTCATTCCAGTGTAGTTCCTCTTTCTTTTTAAATTTGATCAAATTTCGTATCAGTGAAGGTCATATAATCAATGTAGGAAATTCAGGAGAGAGGGGGAATTACATTGGGAAGGGAAGAAAATAGCTTTAATTTGTTCATACAATCACTCCACTGACATGGAATATTGAGTAGCAGTTTCTCTGTTTTGAAAAACAGTTAAACTGGTCTCAAAAAATATCTTCCTAGAAAAAAAAGTGGTTTGGTGTAGTCTGGAGGTTTCTTAAAAGGAAATAAGGTATTACCAGATCTCTTAGTGAAAATGATTAAGCAAATATTTGAGCATATAGGAGTATTAGTGGAAAAAATTTTTAAAACAGCTTTACTTAAATGCAGTAAAGCTCAGTAGGGCTTAAGGCATCCAAGACAAGAAGAAAGGCAATGCACAGTGCAGTTACTGGGAACACTAAATTATAGGATGCTCTTATCTCAATTGATTTTCAGTTGATATAGTAGTAGAAATGTTATCCTTTGAATGGAATCTAAAGTTAATGAGTTCTTAATATAACTTTGTGCTCACTTACGATCTCTGACAAGCAATAGTGGAACACCAGTTGGGGTAACTACACCCACTTTAGCTAAAATTCCCATTGAGTTTATTTTAGCAGGTGTGATTTTAGTGCTAAATCATAACATAACCCCTCTGTGAAACTCGTAATTTTTTCTGGGGATTCAGGAAAGTTAAGGCTTATTTTAGTTTAAAAAGTAAAGGTGGAAAATACTCCTGCTGTCTTTGTCCATCTTGTGCTTCTGTCTCTCCATGTTAAAACTGAAGTACTTGGGTTTTGGCACCCAGGCCTTTAGCTTCCAGTGCTACCAAAGCCTGGTTAGTAACACTGACAGCAGAGAGCTGCAACCTCTTCCTCAGACAGATACTTGATCTCCATACACAGCACAGACTTCTAATTGGTTTTGCAAAGAAGTATTACCTGTAGCTCTTGAGCCTTCCAACACTGCTTAGGCTGAGGGTGGAGGAAGAATGAGTCCTGTGATCCTGTAGTCATAGCTAACAGGAAGGACAAGGGACAAGAGAAGAATGAAGAGTAGTTTCCCTGAATTCCTCCTTCCCCAAATACTATGGTGTGGAGCCACAAAGAAGATCATCTTCATAACAGGCACATTCTTTCTAGTTGCAAAGAGCAAATTAGGTGTGTCCAGGCTGCTTGAAAGCTTCTCAGCAGTCAAGTAATGAGTGATACTGGGTCTGCTGCCCCGTTCTAAATCTGCATCAGCTTTCTGCCCCCACAAGCACTGGTCTGGTTCATGGTTTAGGTGTTCATATGTGCGCATTCCACGTCTGAGAGTAAGAGCAGAGAGACCTGTCCTTCACCTTTCCGTGTCCTCCTCTGCCACCAAGACCATCTTAAGAATCAGTTGGACAGAAGCAGCACGCACAGTGCTGCAAGATGGGGTGCAAAGCAGGTGCCAAACTTTCCCCCCTTTTATTTTTTTCCACCTGGCTGAGAGCAACCTTACTCCTTCCTTTGGTAGGAGATCTTGGAAGTTGTCTCGAGGCAGCATTGGCTGATAAGCTGCTTGAAAAGCCCAAGAAGTCTCTTCACCCAGTTCTTACTTGCTCAGCCTCAGCACCACCCCCTCCCCAGCCCATACAGCCCACAACATCATCTGCCCAGGTTCTACCAGATGTGAAGTCAGGCTGGGATACATCAGCTCATGGGAAGCAGCTCCAAACTTTACATAATCCTGTTAGCGTCCCCATTTACAAATATGCCCTGGGAATATAATTCCAGAAAGCCTACTCTTTCTATATGTCCTCTATTGAGAGAGTTGGATTCCACATTGCAACCGTCAGCTTGTTACTCTGTAAAGGTACCAACTTGCTTTTGTCTAATGCCACCACTTGCAGCCAGAACCCCTGGGTGTTTATGAGGTCTGTAATGAACCTTATGAATTTTGAGCAGTAGAACCTCAGTAGATCATTCTCTCAAATCTAAAACACAAGAAGTCATTTGAAGTGAAAATATGGGGAGTAAAAACCTTTTTTTTTTAAATGTGGATGAACTGTGGACTCTGTTCCTCGTGAAATTATTGAGACCAAAAATGTGACAAGAAAAGAAAAAAGCTGCAAAATTGCAACAGCAATAAGACCTATAAATTTGCATAATTAATAGCAACAAATTTTGTAAGGGGCATTAAACATTGTGCGGTATTCTGCAGCCACGCTGGAGCATGTGGAAACTCATATATACATGTTGGATATTACTCTGCATTTTACTTT
>VFFE01008092.1:138118-157439 GCA_008921705.1 Burhinus oedicnemus
GCTCATTATTGGCTGTTTCCTTAAGAGGTCAGTCCCGCCTCATGTTGCTGTTCAAAGTTGTTTTCCACTAAATTCCCAGGCCAGCATGACCTTCGTAAATTCCTTGTCAGCACCTGGCTCACTGTAATCAGGCCCTTATGCTAACAAGGAGATTGCTTGTACAAATGTTCTGTGGACCCGTGCCCGTTCTCATAGAGCCACTCTGCAACAGTCTGTAATGAACCTTATGAATTTTGAGCAGTAGAACCTCAGTAGATCATTCTCTCAAATCTAAAACACAAGAAGTCATTTGAAGTGAAAATATGGGGAGTAAAAACCTTTTTTTTTAAAATGTGGATGAACTGTGGACTCTGTTCCTCGTGAAATTATTGAGACCAAAAATGTGACAAGAAAAGAAAAAAGCTGCAAAATTGCAACAGCAATAAGACCTATAAATTTGCATAATTAATAGCAACAAATTTTGTAAGGGGCATTAAACATTGTGCGGTATTCTGCAGCCACGCTGGAGCATGTGGAAACTCATATATACATGTTGGATATTACTCTGCATTTTACTTTTGTGGGGTTGATTACTTCAGCTTTGGAAATAGTAAATCTAATCTTCTGGTGGAAATCATTATGTTTCTTTGATGCAGACTTTGCTAGGACTTAGCTGTTCTCTTTTCCCTGTCATTTTGGATAGTTTTTAATGCTTCCTTTGGTCTTTTTAAGCAATCAGGAGAGAGGTGCTGTTACTTTCAGTAACTACTGTTACTTTTCAATATTTGGAAGAAAGGACCCAGAGGACGAAGGGACTAATAATGGGAAGGAGAGGTGGAGCTTATTTTGTTTGTTTGTTACCACTCAGTAGTCCTGAACTCATCTTTTATGGATATTAACATCTGCTTTTCTCTCTTTAGAAAATGTGGATATTCTGACACACATTTGAGTGATAAACTGAATATTTCTTCAAGTGTAAACATTATGTTAAATTGCTTGAAAAGAACTACTCTTCAAGTGTTTTTAACTTTTTAATATTTGAAAATTCCACATAACTTTTTTTAAAAAAAGAAGGTACACCTTCACTGTAAGCATTTCACTGGGCAGTTTTTCAAATTAATGCAGTTTAACTATTACATTAACTTAATGGCTATTTTCCCCTACTTTAACCATGTTAAATGTGCCGGCAATAATGAGCTCCTAATGCTGTCTCTTTCAAGTCTCAGAGGCATCTTTAGAGCTCTGCTTATCTCCTGGATCATAAAGCTGCATAATTTAGTATTCAAACAATTCATTTAAAACTGAAACACTTTGAATTACCGTAAAATTAATCAGAAAAAAAGAAATCTTAACATGCCCATTCTGTTTATCTCTATTTAGCAAATTTGAAAGTGTAGGATAAATAAAACTTTACAATATTCTGTTTTCTACTTATGAATCAGCTGCCATAAGCATAAATATATCTAAAACTATAAGGGACGTTTTGAAAACATTTTGCAAAAGAAGTTCCTCATGGCTAGTAAACTAAGATGATTATTTTGATGGAACAAACCTTTTAGATTTTTCCATACCATTAACTTAAATAGAAACACCTTTAAAATAAATTGGCATTTCTAAATTATTTCCAGATTTGCAATGCACAGAGGTAATTGATGTACGTAATCAGAACTGCTGCCCCATTAAGTGCCTATATTCTAATTATTTTGCAACTCATAGCACCATATCACTTAACATTTTAAAGTATTTCTGCACCTAAGACGTGTTTCGTTTTCCTTGTTCTGTTTGTAAGCACATTTTCTTCTTGTAGGCTGGAATATCTCTCACCAGGGAAGGAAATGATAAGAAGAAATTGGATTTAGTTCTTGCCTGTATCAGTAGGGCCTGGATCTAATAAAAGGCTGATACCTAATGTAGTAGAGTACCTTATTTGAGTACCCAAATGTCAATAGTAAGCCCCAGATTTAGGTACCTAGTGCCAGCATAATTTCCTGAGGACAGCTAGTTATCAAATTAACTTCTCTCATTTTACTTGAGACGTCTTTATCTGATCTAGTGTCCATCTATAATCAGAGAGTTGCAACTCATCTAATCTATTTCAGGATGATTATAGGTGTCTACACCTATTCACTATACCAAATGAATCTCTATCCAGAAATCTTCTCTCCACTGGGATACAAATGAAATCCAGTCGCTGTCCCTAAGATATGCTATGATACTCATGGCAACAGCAACTCTGTCTGTTGTAGTAAAGAACCCAGATTTGGGACAACACATCCACTCTGAATCAGGGTCTGGATTTTCCTTTTCGGACTATTGTTTTCAAAGAATTGAGTAGGACTTTTGCTGTTTTGCGTGATTTCTTGTCAAATTTATCCAGTACCTGGTTCATATAACACAAGGAATCCAGATTCCTGCTTTTCCAGCTGAATGCCCTTCCTAGCGCTAAGCTGCAAAATCATACCTTTTCTTTGTATCTGGCATGTGTGGTTACTTCTGTCCCATGCATTCTTTGCTGTGACTTTCACAGAATAGGTGGAGGATGCTTCTTTCCCAGGCCAAACTATCCTTCTGGGGAGAGCTGGGCACTGGAAAGCCGCCTGAGTTAGGTGGGCATAGATTTTAGGTCTCCCATTACATAGGTGATTGCCCTAATCGTTAGGCAGCTCTACAGTTAGTACTAACACAGTTTTCCTTTCTTTAAATTTTAAAAAGAAAGCATGTGTGCATTTTGTTAGTGGCCTTATGCTGGTGATTTCTGTGAGAGCACATTTACCAGGCACTCTTCCAGATCAAGTACGTGCAAGCACTTCCCCTATGTTTCAGCTCTCAGGCAGGCATAGGTAGGAACGTGGTCTCTAGCTGCTCTGAGATAGGCAGTTTTCGTGATATACAGAAGCTGGATGACATAGAAGACGTGTCTCTCTCGCTGAAAAACACAGAGGCAAGGACACGAGCTCTCAGGCCAAGTAGCAAAGTCTGCTTGCGTTCATCCCACATAAGGATTAGCTCTGGGATCTAAGTAATGCTGTTTGACATAATTATTATTTCATATGGAGGAGTTTTTTTTAGTTCAAAACATCTAAAATAATTTGAGGGCCATGTTACAGCCCAGATAAGTGGTGTTTTAAACTGTGAACATTTATTGCATGCCCTGCTGTGGTTTGTGAAGATCCCTCCTGAACTTTTTCTATACATAGGAAGATACCGGGGTTTAAGGATGCCAGACCATTATGGGATAGTGTTGGAAGACAGTGAAAGGTGGAGATACCCAGACTTAGGCTAGTCTTTTCTATACTGTCTGTTGGGAATAGTATCTGTTAGATATCATGTCCAAGCATATGCCATGTTCAAGCATTGTCTGGGAGACGGCCATGTGGGCCAGCGCTACAACCTGCAGCATGAAGCCAGGGAAGTAGTACGGACGATCAGTAGTCCTGGGGTCAAGCTTGGCCCCTGGACATGCTTTAGTTAGCAGAGCAAATACAAGCATGGCAAACTTTTTGGTTAAAAAGCAGCACCTATTTTAGTCCTACAGGTTTAGTGAAGAGCTGAGCAAACTTCTGGATTTCAATTTTGTGCGTTTTCTAGCAAATAGTATTAGTCATAATACACTTTATCTACCTAAAATTTTGGTATCTGACCTAAGATAAACATCTATTGTTCCTCTACCATCCCGTTTTTCTTAGTGTTACTAAACTCCAAGGTATCTTTCAAAAATAGTAATAGCTAATCTAAAGACCATCATTTTAGAGCTCATGCTTACTAGTTTTCCTAAAATACCATCTTTTGAAATTGTTAAATTTTGAGCTCTTTAATTTCCCATAAAGAAACCAAGCAGAACTATTTCACAATAGACGCCATCTGAAACATTATGATTTGATGAAGCTTAGTGGTTTACATGTGGTCAGATCACTGCTGGAGGGCTACTGTGTTATCTAGCTGCATTCTCTGGATAAAGATGGGTCATCCATGATCCACTACGGACCTCCCCTACTTAAACTGCTGCAGTAGATAAGTCTTAGGCTTGTGGTGCATTGTTAGAAATGAGATCACGAGCACATGAGCTACAGCTATCAACTTGTAGGCAGTTACATCTGACACAGGCTGTGTTTAAATTAGCATTTTTGTGGAGAACAATATTGAAGTTTTGAAGTTCATCTCCCTGTTGTCCCCACTTACTACACATTGGTTTGGGTCAGAGAAAGGTTTCAGTACATGGAAGAGCACCTTCCAGACGTCAGAGCTCTGTTCCAGGTGTGCATAGACGTGCTGCAGCACCTTCTGGGGGTTTGCAGCACTGTTTCATTCTTTAAACAGCTTCAAAAAAAGCATGCGGTAGGAACATTTGGTGTGGAGGGGACCTGATAAAATTCAGTCCATAGTAAAACTCTCCAGCCACATATGGTGTGGATGTGAAGTCCTGAGTACCAGCTGCTTTGATCTATTGATCTCTTCTTTCCATGTCAAATTACTTGCTTATACAGACACAGCCACAGGGAAATCTCAGTAACAAATGAAAACCAAACACGATGTTTCAGTTCGATGCAGCAATACAAAGTGAAAGACTTTGTTTTATAGATTCTTACAGTGCCCCCACCATTATCATGTGAGAGCAGAATCCAGAAGTGCGTTAAGCACTCTGACTAATTTCAGTCATGTGTTATCCATTCTCTCTGTCATTTTCTCCTTAGGCAAAGAACTGTATATACAGCAATTTGTTTTGACTTCTTTTTTAGTTAGTTAATTTATTTTATTTAATTGCCTATTCCACGTTGTGTTTGTACTAGAGTGACCAGGTCAAAGAAACTATATTTTCATTTTTGGAAAAGAAGGATCAAACTTTTGATGGACTTTAGCTCCTGTGGGAATTTTTGGCACTTTTTTCCTAATCAGAAGATAAGGTTTTAACAAATAAAAGGAAGTATTTAAAAAATTTCAATTCTGTGAAAACTGGAATGTATTTTGACTTTTATTCCTACCTGGGACAAAACAAAAGTAGAAATATTGGAATGTATGATAGGGTTAAAATTCCAATTTGCATCCATCTTTAGCAACCAGGAAATACTGTTTGTGTAATTCACTTCTTCTTTTCTGCTCAGGACTAATATTCCTCAAGTCCTTTGCCTTAAGCTTATTTATACAGATAGAAAGTTAGAGATAATGAGGAAAACTAGCACAAACAAACTGAAAAATGGGTCATTTTCTTAAAGCTGAGATTCAGAATATTGGTGAGAAGGACAGGCAGGAGTTCACCCACAACAGCCACTTAATTTTTTTCTTTATGAATATATAACTTTGCTATGAAAAACAGGGAACCTTCTTTCTTTCTTTGTCATACAGACACACAATTAAAATGAAGCTTTAAATTCAAAAAATTCAGAAAAAGAAAGGCAACTAGAAACTGCAAAAGACAAACAAAGCAAAAAAAAAAGAAAATGGAATTTTTCTTATGGTTTGTTGCATGTAAGTAACTCCAGTATGGTGAAGTTGATTGCAAGCATCCTGGGTCTCAAATGTCTTATATAAAACTTACATAAATATAGATTATATAAAACTATGTGGTTCCTCTAAAATTGAAGTTCCTAGCTGAAGGTTGTGGTTGCTCTAAAACTGATGTCCTTAGCTGTTCTTCTAATTAAAAAAAAAAGATACAATTCAGCTTGAATCCAACAAGCTTTACAATTAGTATTTAACTGTCCATAAAAAGTACTGATTCCCTTAATGAACCTGCTGCTACCATTGTTTACTACCTCAAATTTAAGAGGGAAAAAAACCCCAATCACCAAGCAAATCTCATGTTTCTGTTTTTCCCACCTCTATAGCCCCATTATCATTTCTAATTACATCTAATTAATCAGTGCCAGTCTCTGAAAAAAAGTTTATTGAATGGAACAAGATGAAATAGATGATACCTCCATGGTCAAAACATAACACAGATCTAAGGTAACTCACAAAAAGTTACAGTATAAAGTTTACATTTAATTCAACTAAATGTCACACTGTAGAATGTGCAAACCATTAACATATTTCTTATTGAGGGTAATTAATCAGTTGTCCAGATATCCATGCTTGATTTAGAATATCTAAAACATGAGACAGAAAAACAGTGAAAGAGGAATATCTTCTAAATGCATGGTCTTTTGAAAGCATGTTTAACATGCAAGATGACTAAACTGCTTGCATTTCTGTATGGGAAGGTCTTCATCACCGGTTTCACAACTTTGATTTTTAGAAATATCAATCAAGTTCATCTCACAATTCCTCCCAGGTAGCAGATGTAAAGAGTCAAATATGGTAAATGCTAAGTAACACAAGAACAGGTTGGGATTTGGGATTATTTTTTTTTCCCCCACAATATCTTTTTTAATTGGCAAATGTTGACTGCTATGAGTCAAAGTGTTTGCAGGAAAGTGTCCATCATGACAAGTTCCCATTTCATTTTTTCATACCTACACATTTCAAAATTGCGGATGTGTTCCACTTTGGCTCATTATTGCCAGGATGTTGCAATCATGAGATGGCCCTGCAGGGGAGCTGGGAGCCATGGGTGACAGCTGGGTGGCCAGGCAGGGTCCTCACTGGCATGGGTGCTATCCCAACACACCCAAGCAGGGAAGGTCCAGTGATGGAAACCAGGGTCAAACAGCAGGACAGGGATCACCAGTGACAGTTCAGGACCAAGATCAAGAAAGGATATAAAGACAGAGTCAAGGTCAGGGTGAGGCTGGTGCAAGACTGGGCACCACAACACTTACCTACAGCAAGGTGCAGGTCCTGAGCTTGCATGTAGCCCCCACTATGCAGGGTGAGACTGGGACGAGCCGTCTCACAGCCCGTTCACAGCAGCCTAATCCAAGGTCACCCAGCTGGGACACATCAGAGCTGACCTCCAGCATAGACAGCTAAAGCCCTTGGCGGGGGGGACCATGTTGCAGAAGAGGATTACAGATAAGGATGGTTTCAGGCTGATCAGGGCAATTGAAGCCTGTTGGTGTGCTCAAGGCTGCAAAGAAATGAAAGAAAATGTTTCAATCTTTTTCTGCAGTGACTACCCTTTTGAAATATAACAACATGTAGTTGAAAAATGTAAAACCATGTTTAGAGATGAAAAATTAAAGGAGAAATTTTGTTTGATATACTTGGCTGAATGCTATATTTTGAATTTTTAATTAACTTTTTCAAGGTTTTGAATTTTCTTTCATATTCAAAATGGGTATTGTTTTGGATTGGGGTTTTGCATTTGTTTTTTTAATATCAAAAACTCTATTTGAACAAGGAAATTATTATCTGTGAAGCTGTAGAGCTAGGGTGACATAAAATATTCCAGACAGAGCACTGTGTGTTACACTGGTGTCCCAGCTTACCTACCCTGACTTCTGCTCAGTCCGCCTGGAGGTTTGAATGAATTTAGAACAGCTCTTACAGGCAAGTACTTCTCAAGAAATCTGTGACTCAAAGCACCACATGCTAAAATACATTTCAAACCTTTGTATCCACACATATCTGGTATCTACCGTTTTGCTGCGTGTCCTGGTTTGAGGGAAAACAGGACCAATTTTGTTCAGTAACTTTACTTTTTAGCTAGGCCTCTTCTAACTGCTGAAATTAACAGCATGTTGTGCAGAAAACTGTTCGCTCTCAGAGTGGTAAGACCCATGGTTATAGCTGATGCCAAGGAATGGGATGCAGAGAGGCGCTTGCTTATCCTTACCGCTATAACAGCCAAGTCCAGCCAACTTTGTTATTTGCCCCGTTGGAGGGTCGGAAGTGAAAAAGCGTAGAGGGGTCACACCTGTGGGGAGGAGCGGACAGGACAGGTGACCCAAAACTGGCCAACAGGGTATTCCGTCCCATCTGCCTCATGCTCAGTATAAAAGCTGAGGAATCAAAGGGTCAGGCTCTCTTTCTTCAATGGCCGGCGTCCTGGGAGGACTCTGTCTCTGCGTCTGCCTTTGATCCCGATCCTGAATCCAGGTCCGGAATCCAGTTCCCGTCCGTCACTGAGTCCAGTCTGGGACTTCCCCAGTGCCTGCTGGTGACGTGATTGTCATCCTGGGAGCTTGATACGGTTTTGTATATATTTCATTATTTTCTTTTTATTATTTTCTTATTAATATTTCATTAAAGTTGTTTAGTTCCTTCTAAACTCTTAAGTCTCTCTTTTTCTCTCTCTCTCCTGCCTCACTTTGGAAGTGGAGCAGGAGAGACAGAGCATCTGTTGTTCCACCTGATTGGGCCAATCTGGCCCAAACCACGACACTGTGTCTTTACCAAACTCTTGATAAACCTATGCGTATTTTTATCTCATCAGGGTAATTACACAGAAAATTCTGGATATAATTATTTTTTCTTGATAGAATTATTTTTTTCTCACAGTTGATGTGAACTTATTGAAAGAGTGGATTTCTGAAAAAACTTTCCAAGTACAGGTAACTTTGCTGTGACTCACAAACTGGAATGCCGACTCAGGCTTTGAGTAACTTAATTGCTACACTTACAATTGTAGAGCGGGTAATATAGTTATGAACTGTATTCTCATCCACGACTCCTTTGTGCTTGTAATAACTGTGTAGAGGGATGTTCTTTCTCTTTAGACAAGATTTTTCAGAGCATTTTTAAAGCCTCTATAGAGAAGTCTGCAATACAGTAAAACTTACAACCAATAGCTAAATAGGTATTTGGAAGCTGTAGTGTGTGTTCATATATATACTTTTTTCTGACCTTTTCAAGGTAAACCGAAACAATTTTCATCAAATAAAAAGTATGAAAGCTGTTCTGTATTTTGCTTTTAATACCACAAAGAGAATACTAAGAAATATGAGCACAATTCAGTTCTAATAATTGAGTTCACTATGTATTTATGACATAAAAGGTTTACTTTTGTGGTTTTGACTCTTCTGAGCCTGTCTTTTTATGTATACATAAATATCTATATATTTACTGCTTTGATGACATTTTGCTTAATCTGAAACTCAAAGACAGAAATTGGTATGCTGTTTACCAGTTCATATACAATAAAAGAATATTTCTGTTAAAATTTAAGTTCACTTAATTTTGATGTTGCCTTTTCTGGTAATATCTGTATAGCACTAATCTTGAAGAAAATGAGCTCCTGTAAATCACTACATTAACAAAGGTTTTTTTCATGCCATGCAGATTCATGTTTCATGAACCCTTACATTTTCAAACCAGTAAAAATTCAACAATATCAATGCTCCAGTATTTAAGTTTTCAAGCCATGCATTTTAAGTAAATTTATTTTTCTGGTGGCTATCAACTCCTTGCTCAAGGTAGTATTTTTTAAGGAATGAATAGACACACAAAATATTTTTCAGTTTGTCTCAGAATTTAGGATATAGTCAAGACTGCAGCTTCTTTTTGGGAATGGATGGGAATGGTTTTCCAAGTAACTGGAATTCTTCAAGTGAGCGTAAGCATACATTTCTCTCTGGGAACAATATGCATAATATAATTCAAGAATTGAGATCTCCAATTGCCATTGAACCAAAGTTCCCCATGTTAGCCTGTAGTATGCTATCATTTTAATCATATTATAGAAAATTACTAACAAATAGCAAATAGTAGTATCCATTTCAAATATTGTTCATTGGACTGTGATAGAGTAACAAGAAGAATGTTTCTTCTTTATTCTGTGTTTTTTTCTAGCGTGTCATATAATTCATATAAAACAGAGCAGCAAGTTTCTTTGAAGCAGCAGGTGTAAATGGTTTCTGCTGCACTGCTGTTTGGTACTTCCGATTGGTAAGAGCTGGATACGCCAGAATAGAGACTACAAAAGCATAAATCTTTGTTTCACTGAACTGGCCCTCCACTTCAAGTGCCGCTTCTTGTTGGTAGGAGCAGAGAAGGTCTACCCACGTTCTGAGCACTGTGTTGCAGCCCATGTTATCTATTCCTAACAGGGAACCTTATTTACTAGCTTCAGGACTTGAGCCTACATGAGAGGTTTTTCTAGTGTTCCAGAAATGTTATGTCCACTCAATGCAAAGCTAGGTGAGAAAAGCAAAAACTGTCACTAGAAAAAGCAAGATGTTGCAGGTTTTCTAAATATTACAGAGCAAAACAAGTAGCTGAAGTCCAAATAGACAAGCTTATCTGGGTCTTCATAATACAACTATTATATGTTGCAAGGACAGCTATAAAAAGAACTGCATCCTTTTTCTGTCACTACTGAAGACAATATATCTAGCATTTTTTCTGAGGGAAAATTGTTAAATTTGGGATTAGTATCAAGGGAGGTCTAGCTGACAAACTCTTAACATATACTTTCTTATAATATAGATGCTTATAACATATCCATTAGCTGACAGTGAAACAGAGCTCAGTAAATAACATCTTTCCCTTTGTGGCAGGAGAGGAGAAGAGGGAATACGGGGCTAGCAGTGAAGGTTCTCCAACTTCCTCATGCCATGTATTGACTCGCCAATCCGATTTTCTCCATGATTAACTGGATGAACTGTGGAGGGTACTTCTCCTTCTGACACTTGTGTCTCTTTGAGAGTGCTACTACATTCAAAGAAAAGTTACCCACATCTCAGACACCTCTTACAAGACTTGGAAAATGCTTCCTCCACAGTTCCCCCAGTCCTTCACTGATTTATACTGTTCTCTGCTACTCCATCCCCAGACCCAAGGCTTCAGTGTTATTTGTTACAGAGTGAGAAGAAATGAGGCTTCAACCCCCCCGCTCTCTTCAGTCCCCCCAGTACACAGAGTTCTAATGGAAGCAGGCTGAAACAGGCTTAAGTTGCTGTAGTCTGAAAACTTTAAAAATAGATTATTATGGCTAGGCAAAAATGCCAGGAAGTTGATAACCTACACACTAGGTCTCAGCCCAGCGTGAATCAAAAAGACAGTTATGAAGTCTTGGAAAATGGCAATTGTAATGAAAATGTCTACTGACCCTTGACTAATAGTGTCAGCAACCCAACAGTGCTTAATTATTAAAATCAACACATGCCCCGCATTGACAGCCCAGTGTTTTGAACTGTGCAGTTCTGGTGAAGAGGAGGAAACAATAAATAGTAGCAGTCAACCTCCCGTCTTTATTCATTCATATCTGCTCTCTTTTTTTGCTGATTCCGTTCCACAGTAGAGTTAGAAAGGTCAGCATGACTATGTTTTCCATGAGTTTGTTAAGAATCAGTGTTTCCCCTAACAAACAAAATATAAACGGCAACAATTAAAAACAATGAGGATGTATTTGTGTAAGCTCTACCTTAGAAAGGGAGGGCATGTTGTGGCTCAATATGATGAACTCTGTAATAATAATAGAGTCATAGGATCATAGCAAAATTCAGGTTGGCACAGAAAGCAGAAGGTCACCAGTCCAGCCTCCAAGGACATAACTTGAACCTTTTTAGTCTGGTGTTTAAGTTCTTCAGGAGAAGTTGTCTTTATTCCCAGTGCTGCTAGAAATGTCATCAGGTAGGAAAAATGCTTGTCCTGTGACAAACCTGGCAGATATCCATTAGCTTCTGAAACTGCTGTATGTGGTGCTGTTCCAGGACTCCAGGACCATTCTTCCGCCAGACTGATATTTCCCCTTTTTCCTCTCCCACTTCTGTTTAAATGTTCTTCTCTCCATGTACTGGGTTTGCATGGCAAGGTTTTGTTAGCAGGGGGACTAGAGGGATGGCTTCTGTGAGAAGCTGCTAGAAGCTTCCCCCATGTCCAATAGAACCAGTGCCAGCCGGCTCCAAGATGGACCTACTGCTGGCCAAGGCTGAGCCCATCAGCAGTGGTGGTAGTGCTTCTGGGCTAACATATATAAGAAGGGGAAAAAAGTCACAGCACAACAACAATGGCAGCCGAAGAGAAGAGTGAGCATATGTGAGAGAAACAGCCTTGCAGATGACAAGGTCAGCGAAGAAGGAAGGGGAGGAGGTACTCCAGGCACTGGAGGAGAGATTCGACTGCAGCCTGTGGTGAAGACCATGCTGAGGCAGGTTGTCACCCTGCAGCCCACGGATGTCCATGGTAGAGCAGATATCCACCTGCAGCCTGTGGAGGACCCCAGGCCGGGGCAGGTGGTGCCCAAAGGAGGCTGCGACCCCATGGGAAGCCCACGCTGGAGCAGGCTCCTGGCAGGACCTGTGGCTCTGCTGAGAGAGAAGAACTGCAGCCCATGGGAAGGACTCATATTGGAGAAGTTTGTGGAGGACTGTCTGCCGCAGGAGGGACCCCACACTGGACCATTATTCTGTTATTATATGGCTTCCTCATGACAGTAATTTGAGGATGAGACCTGCGTGGTCACTAACGCTTCTGCAGTCTGTTTTACCTTGATGGAGACCTGGCAGGGGTTCACCCAGATCATCCAGTAGCACCCTGGTCCTGGTGACCAGACAATCTCATTGCAGAGATTCTCAGTTCTGCAGAGAACTGTTATCTTGCAATACAGTTGCAACTCCTGAAAGGTATGCTCAATAAAATGTCTTTTTAGAGTTACAAAAGTCTTCTTCGAAAAGTGAACTTCAAAGCCTAAGTCATCTAGAAGCTTCTAAAAATGTCACCATATACTTAGGAAAATGCTAGTAACCCTCTTCTGTGCGTTCCTGTTTCTCTTGTAAAGTAGAACATTCAAAATTCCCTTGTAATTTTGTCAGTAATTTTTGAATATTCTCCTGCATTTAGAACCTTAAATATTAATTTAAATAAGTAAAAGATGAATGTGAAATGTAATAACAATCAATTTTCTGATATAAGGAAAATGTATTCATGTATTATGCCATTAGAACATGTGTAAACTTCTTTGTTGGTAAAGAAAATCAGAAATATTTTATGCCATATCAAGTACGAAAGAATATATTGTGAGAAATATTGTAACTATTATAAAACTAGTGATAAATTGTCACTACAGCTCACAGATGCTTTTTTATGCTATCTGTACTCTCCTTACCGCGTGGCAATGCCCTGACATCTCATTTAGTTCTGCCTTTACCTGCCCGAGCACAGCATGGCTTTTCAGCAGTGGACTTTTTGGTGAGGTGAACACTCTAATGGTGGCTTCTGTTTTAATAAAGATTGGGATTCTCTTTTTAACCTTGTGCTCAATCTAATACCATAATCTGCATTCCCTATAGATGGAAATAAACAAGTATTACAATGAATATAGCTATGAAAGTCTATTAATTCCAGTGTGAGAGTTTCTTCTTATTGAAAGATCATGTGATACTCTTATATCTAGAGCAATACATAAAAATGAAAGGAAATCACTTTATCTTGCTTTAGCATTCACTTTAATGTGTTATTTATAACCTGTCTGTAATAGCAACATAGTAGAGAGCAAGTATCTCCCTTCAATTTTGTTTTAGGACAAGAATTAAAAGACGCAATGCGTAAGGTGCTATATTTACTGGGTTTGTGATTCCTCTGACTTCAGTGTTTTACCCCACTGCTGAATTTGGTCCATTTGGAAAGCTTTGTGATTTGTTACTGTAGAGTTGGATCTCCTTTTTTAAAAATTCTCCTGCAGCTGACAAGCATGCTAAGTAATACAGCTGCAGCCATCTGTAAAAGCTTGGAATTAATTTTCCTCTTTATTGCTGCAGCTTATTTCATTCCGCCTTTCCCTTTATATTTATAATACAGAAAAATTTCTCATTCCTTGAGAAAGCATTGCAGTTAGTTTCCTTCTTTTTTATATTACTTGTCAGTAAAGTAATCAATGCAACTGTTATCATCGGTACACACACTAACTACAGTATGAACACTGTCAGAAAAAATTTACTGAAATGGTAAATTAAATCAAGACATAAACCAAATCTTTTCTGTTTTGCTGATGAAAATCTGAGTCTAGAAAATAAAAATGAAAGAGGCAGAATGTTACAGATGAGCATGTGATGTAAAGGGATGAATAAGAAAACAAGCTAAGAAAAATGAAAGTTACTACATAGCATAAGCGGAAGTCTTTGGAAAAAAATGCATCTTTTTTGTTATTCTACTATTTTTTAAAATACATGTGTGACTACTGGGCAAAATTTATCTTTTAAAGGAAAAAAGCCGCAGATGGGAAACAGTTATGTTAAAGAAAGCTGTGAAAAAATGAGGAGAATCTAAGGTTTTTTGTTTTGTTTTTTAAATCCTGACTTAGGACTAAAATGTCCATGCTGAAAATAGCACTTCCCCCAGGCTTCAAAATAAGAACATGCCTAGAAAAGGGAAGGGGCTTAGGTTTACAGTTAAAAGCTTTTTTCTGAATCAAGCATTTCATCTTTATTGTACTTGTATTAGTGTGGTGACTGAGTGGAGGGACCATCTGTGGATCAAGTTGTGTTTTGGAGATCACATTCACCACGCAACTGAATTCCGCGGAGAAGTCTTCCCTACAGCCTGGAGAAGAGAAGGCTGAGGGGAGACCTTATTCTTGCTTAGAAGTATCTAAAGGGTGGGTTGAAGGAGGATGGAGCCAGGCTCTTTTCAGTGGTTCCCAGCGACAGGACGAGGGGCAACCGGCACAAGCTGAAACACAGGAAGTTCCATTCAAACACAAGAAAAAACTTCTTTATGGTGAGGTGACAGAGCACTGGAACAGGCTGCCCAGGGAGGTTGTGGAGTGCCCTTCTCTGGAGATTTTCAAGACCCACCTGGATGCAGTCCTGAGTAATGTGCTCTAGGCATTCCTGCGTCAGCAGGGGAGTTGGACTACATGATCTCTAGACATCTCTTCCAACTCTGAAAATTCCATGATTCCGTGATAGATATACACATATATGTATCGGTGCATATATGTGCGTTGTCCAATATCCATTTCATTGGGACGTAACTGTCAGTCACCTGATTGATGCTGTATTCTCCTTCTGCTCTGACACTCCTACACCTTGTACTCATTGGGAGCCAAAGAGGATCAACAAGAAACATTGAGACTGTGCTTAATTATGATTGCTATCTATCTTAGCTGTTCGTATTCCTCTAGTCTTCCTAGCAACCTTTACTGCACTTTGCTACATCAGCCTTATGAGGTACAGAGTATGGTTGTGGATATTTTTAGGCTCTTTGCCTAGCATGCTGCCATCACTGAATCTCATTATTTAGGTAAATAATTCTTGCTTGTTTTGTATAGGGAGACTTGGACTAGAACTACCCCCGAAACTAGCAGAATGCTATCTAAAATGTGAGGTTTTCTGTGATGTTTATGGCTAAGCCTTAAGTGAACTCATATATGAAGTCTTTAACAAAGCAGGGAACTGAGTTAACTCTTCATTCTGTGTCTCTACCTCACCTCCGTATCTACAGACATCTCCTTGCAGCCCCATGCAGGCTGCTTGGCTGTATGCAGCGCAGGCACTGCCCTCTCCATTGCTGCACATGCTCCATTAGGCGAGCATTACCCTTTCTGTGCCCAGACCTGAAAGTATTTTCTGTAATACAACACATTTCCTTATCAGATTTAAACTTCATAATAGTTTAGTATTACATAGTCAAACTTAGGTCTGCTGGAAGAAGGAAGTATTTCCTTGGGGTGGAGGTTCAAAATTCTGTCTAAACCGTTCTTTCTTTTCTGTGTTGTGTGGGGAAGCATTATTCTCATTTCATTCTCTACCTAATGTTTTTTACACAACCAAGAGTGAGTGAATTACTGGTGACTACATTTTCCAGAGCAAATACATCTGCTGCTTGATGCAGCATTGTAAATAATGAATCTATCGAACAGGTTTACACCTTGCCCTTCAAAGGAGAATGAAAATCAACTCTACATTTTAACACTGAAATATCTGAGTGCTTCCAGTGAAACAGAAGGCCATTCCTTCTATTTAGTATAACCCCTTTACAAGTGAAATCTGTCCAAGTGCTAAGAAATCTGAAATTAAGTATTTCTTCATTAAAATTATCATTGCTATTTATATTGCTGTACCCGCGGTGCTGCGGTAAGACTGTTTGAGGAGGGAGGGGAAAATGCCATAAATGGGACCGATAAGTTGGACCAGGACAAAAGCAAACCAGCCTGCTGAACAGGCCTATATAATCCAGTGCTCCCGCTGATGTCTTCATGTCATGAAATCCCATCCAGTTCACTGTGCCGCCCGCAGATAGTGCTTGGCACGAGCGAGGAGCTGGGGTTTGGGCCTCAAGACAAAGGAAATCAGAGACTGGTTACCAGACACTTCTCCCCAAAGAATATATACCGGGCTATTCCTCAGCTTCGTGCTAGGCTTTTCTGTGCTGGTTGTTGCCTTTAGCAGTGCCTGACATTGTTTTAGCTATCACAAAACTAAAATTTATTTAATTCCCTCATTATCTAACTGAAGTAAAAGTGGCACTTATATCTCTCAGTTCAAGCTGACAATCACCCCCTCTCTCCATTTCTGCGTGTCCCATGGGGGTAGGCAACCTTATCATCTCCCTTTTTGCCAGCCTGCCCTTCTGCTCTTCTCATGCCCATCACATTTTTTCTCAAATTGTCTGACTGTTTAACATAATCAAGTGAAACTCAGAGCAGTTGTCTGCAGCAAGTATTTAGCCTGAGGTTGCTGTGTCTGTTGCAGATCTGGAGCAGGGCTTGTAAGCCTACAAGCGGGTTTGTTTCCTACCAGCTGTATCAGTAGGTTTAATAAAGATTATTGCAGTTCCCTAAAAATATAGCTTCATTTATATTCTTAGGCAGTCTTGGCAACAGCACAGCCGCTCGTCAATAAATATATACATAAATATGTGGAAACTTTGATGATTCACACAAACACTTGTGTATGTATCTGAAAATAACATTTGCAACAATGGATCAAGCCAGAAGAAAATCATTAATTTGAAGTCCAAATTATTTGCTTCATTTTTTGATTGAATACTATTTATTTAAAATATTATTTTAATTTACTTTTGGTTGTTTTTACTCCTTCAAGACAAAATTAGCTAAACTCTCCAAAAAGCTTAACTGCTTTGAAGTAAAAAGTATCAATGTTTCATAATGAAATATGTCAGGCCTTCCTGAGTGTTTTGTGCCTGAAACTAGCTGATGAATGTTATCCAAATTAGCTTACTTGTAACTGGGTTTTCCAAAGAAATAGAACCTAGTTGCAGTCTAACAAATAGGTTTGGCGTCCTCATCTATGCCAAGACAAAACTCAGAACTTCTGCCGATGTGTGTATAAAAGATGTTAGAAAAAGGTAGGGAGATTGCAAAACCTTATCATCAAAACAATATCTAGTTCGTAAGATGAGATTTTCCTGCCTGAATACCCACCAGCTGAGCTTGAATTAAAGCGTTTTTTAAGGAAATGAGACCTTGATTTCCTTTTTGTCAACACTGAACGTGATTTTCTGCCATTGGTTTACAGCTGGGATTTGTCCTCATGTTTTGTAATTTCGTTCTAAAATAAGCAATTATCAAATAAGTTAATGGTAGCTTCTGGCGGCTTTATGTACAGGTGCTGCAAAAGGCTGTATTCTTCAGGCCCCAGTATGAAACCTTAGCTGTCGGTGTTGTCATCTGCATTAATAAAAATCACATATGTGGCCACAGCAAAATGCATTTAAGAAGAATGGAGTTGGAGAAAAACTGAATTGCTGAGATCAGAGAAGTCTGTTGTTAGACTGAGGTTGTAGTAATGAGGACTTATCACTGAAAAGCAGTGACATTTGGCACTATTTTTTTCAAGGAAAGGACTTATTTTGGGCAAGATTGTAGGCAGAGTCTCAATTAAAAATCTTTGTCCTAGTTAAGTAGCAGACATGAATGACAGACAGCTCCCAAGACATACAAGACATATTCAGCAAGTTCTGTCACTGGCTTCATTCATACCTGTTTTTATTGACCAAGCAAGCTTATAATACTTACACAGCCCTCAATTATTATACATAGTTTACTGCAGTGAGCTTGGTAATGGAACAAAAAACAATTATGAAAACAATAGGTAATATATGGTTTTTAACAGCTTAGAACTCTCTGGAAGTTAGAAAAAAATATGATTTATACTGTCTTTTGATCCTTGTTCTCCTCTAGTGTCTGAGAAGCTATGAACAAAACACGGACTGGATACCTGTCACTCGAAAGAAAGCAAGTAGCAATATGAAGAATAACATACATATTCAAATATTTATATTACATTATGTTCTGTCATTTTTCAGGAACTCCCACAAAGTCAGGGATGTGTGTGTGGCTCTTCAAAGTCATATAGAATTTATGGTAATAGGGCATGTAAAGTACCCCATACTAAATACCACAATACACATTTAATAATTATTAGAAGTGTCCTCAAGTGAAATATGATATTCTGCTTTCAAAATGCACTAACAGCATACGAGAGGTAGCTGAGTAAGGTGCTTGGCTTTTGACACCGGAGTCATGACAGCAAGCTTGCCAGCCCCTGTCCAGCCCTCAGCCCATACAGCACTTCATCCTGATCCACGGTAGGTAGGAATGAGCCAGCAAGGATCAGCAGGTGAGACCTTCCTTGGCTTTTCTACCAAACCCTGTGCTTTATACTACATCCTTATGCACTGCTGTGAGCATGGGTGCAGAACTGGCAGCTTAGACCCCAAAGTTGCTTCTTGGTATCTTCCCCACAGCGAAACTCTAGTTACTCAGTAGTTTTTGGTTGTGAATACAGAACTGAGAGATGAAGGTCCTAGTTGTCTAATTACAGTCTTTTTAGTCTGCTTTTGCATAGACTAGACTAGACTGGAGTAGACTAGACTAGAATAGAATATTTCATTTGGAAGGGACCTACAATCATCATCGAGTCCAACTGCCTGACCCCTCCAGGGCTGACCAAAAGTTCAAGCCCATTATTAAGGACATTGTCCAAATGCCTCTTAAACACTGACAGGCTTGGGGCATCGACCACCTCCCTAGGAAGCCGCTTCCAGTGTCTGACCACCCTCTCGGTAAAGAAATGCTTCCTAACATCGAGTCTAAACCTCCCCTGGTGCAGCTTTGAACTGTTCCCATGCAGCCTGTCACTGGATACCAGGCAGGAGAGATCGGCACCTCCCTCTCCACTTCCCCTCCTCAGGAAGCTGTCGAGAGCAATGAGGTCGCCCCTCAGCCTCCTTTTCTCCAAACTAGACAAACCAGAGTCCTCAGCTGCTCCTCCTAGGACGTGCCTTCCAGCCCTTTCACCAGTTTGTCACCCTCCTCTGGACTCATTCGAGTACCTGAACATCCTTCTTCAATTGTGGGGCCCAGAACTGCACACAGTACTCAAGGTGAGGCCACACCAGCGCTGAATACAGCAGGACAATCCCCTCTTTTGACCGGCTGGTCTCACTGTGTTTGGTGCACCCCAGGATGCGGTTTGCCCTCGTGGCTGCCAGGGCACACTGCTGACTCCTAGCGAGCCTGCTGTCGACCAGCACCCCCAGAGCCCTTCCTGCAGGGCTGCGC
>VFFE01008092.1:157459-225153 GCA_008921705.1 Burhinus oedicnemus
CACTATACTGATTCAGAATTTCTTGCTGTGAAATACAGGTTAATCATCGCTACAAGCAGCTGAAATAGTCAAAATGAAACAACAGTGTTTTTTCTTGACTTTGAAAGATTTTGCTTTTTCAGAATATTTTTTGATTTTAACATTTTAAGATAATTATGTTTCTTTCTGATTCAGGACAAAATATATTTCACCTTCAGAAAAATAGGAGCAGATAAAAAAATGTTTCCTGTCCTCCTGTAGTTTTAATGGTCTTCTGACATGACATTTTATTCACCATTGCATAACTACAGCTACCACGGATGTGCCTGAATTCAAATCTATGGCATTGCACAGGTATAAAACTGAATCACTCTAGTGATTAATTAAATCCACTGAATTACAATGAAAGCCAAAGCTAGCACTGTGGAAAGGACTTTGTTCAGGAATGTTGGCAGAAACACATTTGAAGTAAAGATATGTTTCATCTTCTAAGTGCATTATTTGAATGGATTTTGTCACACCCACAGAGGAGAAAGCACTTTACATTTCAAGTTATCAATGGCAATGCTCAAGTTAAAGAATGGTATACCCAGACTGAAATATACTTCCATCCCTATTCACTCACGTATGCTCTTCCTTATGACATGTTATATGACAATGTTCTGAATATTACATTCAGTGCTGTCAAGTTAGGAATAAATTTACCCAAATTGTTAATCTTTGTTATAAGTCCTGGACAGATTTTTGTTAGTCAGGTTTTCTTTTTGTGATTTTTTTCACGGAGCTCTGCAATATTCTTAATTTCTTTCTGCTACCAACAGGAGATAATTACCTTCTAGCATTGCTATTTTATTCACTGAAAACTGACACTTCCTTCTGTTTTAGCATCAGTTCATTGTGCAGATTTCTTTGTAGTGCTTTAATTAACCTGGCATGATCATCTCAGTACAGGCCCAAATAAAATTAACATCAAACACTCATATGGAATTGTTCTATGAGATAGCTTGGGTGATGAACATAGACCATATGGTAATCTTTAAAAATAAAACCTGCCAAATAGCATATTTAATGTGACTATCCTGGCATACTCATAAGGTTTGTAAAAATCAAAAATAATTCTGAGCACTGCTCACTTCAAAGGATTACAAAATATTTTATACAAACTATCTATCTTTCTAAAATCAGCTCACCTACCACTTAAAGCAGCCACTTCTGCAGTGAAATGCAGCAGCTATTGCAGTAAAGCACAGCAAATTGGAACAGCAAATTTAGGGCAGGTAATGAAGACAAATGGTGTATCTTGTTTAAACTGCAGGGGCAGAAGGTAATTACCCAAATTTGGAGCTGGCTGAGATACCAGATCTAACACCTTTCTTGCAGAAAAGCGTCAGTCATGATTTTATAGCTGGGTAACGTTAAACAGAACATGAGCAAAGCCAGTTATTTAACACCAACCAGGTAAACAAGTCTGATTCTGAGGAAGAGTTCCTGCCTACATTTATGTGTGTAATAAAATCAGTCATGTCTTTGCTGTACCCCATTGCTGGTTAGATGAGAATTTAGAATTGATTTTATGGGTATGATCTAAAGTCCACTGAAATCAGTAGAAAAGCACTGACTGGCTTTGGATCCGGTTTTCTGTCAGCTCTAGTTTGTTGGAGAGGGGAATTGTACTCTGGTTTATTACCTCATAGCAGTATGTTGTATAATGAAATATGGGAATGTTAGATTTGCGAGAGCAACATATCCAAACAAGGCAGGAGCTTTTTCTTTAATGCTAGCCATTGTACTTTCCTAGCATCTTGCTCTGCCAGCTGCTTGGCTGGACTATTCCAAGCGTTTTTGTGGCTGCTCCTGGCTAATGCACATAGCTCTCTGCAACCCACGTACTGTTAGGCTGAGGATCCAACTTACAAGAGTTTTCACTCTTTCAAAGCTCAGTAAAGAAAGAAAAGTGTTTCATCCTATGTAGGGTCTGAATTACCCTTTGGTGCTGCTCCTCTGTACTGACAAAGGAAGGAGCCACCATTGCCCACTGTCCTAAATCAGCTGCTCAGTTAACTGCCCAGTGTTTCATGGGGTAGACATAGTCCTCAGATCTCTCAGCAGTAAAAAAGATCATTCACTTCACCTTACTTTACAGTGTGAGAAACTTAACATTATCTCACTTACCACTTTTGCTTGCATCATCATGACAGAGTATTAGCATTACAGCTACTGTTGGCAGTTTATCACCAAACATTTCACACATTTCTTCTATTCTGATTAAAACATGAGCACAATGACCTTCTTCCTTTCTGAAAATATACTCTCCTTTTCAGCTTTTTTAAATATGCTGACCTCCAGGAAGAAAAAAATTAGCCATTACAAAACTAGCATTTGTAGCACAGAATAGTCCACTTTATGGAGATTCATGTTTGTCTCACTGTTACGTATTACTGGCGTCACCTGCCTTAGCATCTTTCCATTTACCTGAAGTAGCTGTGATATTTCAGCATTTTTTTTTAACAAATCTTTCTAACTAGTGCAGCCAACTTCCCGGGTGGCTTTGAATAACCAAGGCAGGAGAAAAATTTGGTGGTGATTTATGACTATTTTACATCTTAACTCACCTCTAGTAATAACTAAAGGAAAAAAGATGGTAAAAAATCATCTCAACAAATTACCTTAACAGTTACAATTGTCCTCCTAAAACTGAATACCCACTCAGTGGGGGGAAAAAACCTCCTGTGTTCCCTGAGGTTAGCCTCATTAAAGTTGCTTTCCTGATTATTCTGGGTTTCTGTAAGTACTTTCAACTTCTTTAAACATTTGAAGATCCCTGTAGCTGTCAAGAGTCTGAAAGCTTTACTGATGCTCACCCCCACAGAGAACTTAACTGTTTTCCTTCTTTTCAAATTCAAATGTTATTTCTTAGCCAGACAGGATTCACCTTTAGTCGTTCCCTTCTTTTATTTTAAAATCCAAGATACATAGATTGACACATGCATCTTCACAGAGCCTCACTAAAACCATGGGGCTATACTGATGTGGAGCCTCACTAGCAAGGAATTGGATCAGAATTGATCCATTGCTGTCTTTAATTGCTCTCATTTATATGCCATAGGTAATGCCAGAACACATAATATCTTTTTCCCCCCTGTTCTAAATGCCATCTATTTAAGCCTGATTACACTAAGATTTCTGGTCTAGTTCTGCCTCTAACATGAATGTAAGTATAATGCAAAGAAGACTGTCCCTCTGAAGACTGTATCTGGCTTTTACATTAATTAGGGCAGCTGACATCAGTGTTAATTCATTCCTCAATTATTTTAGCAAAGCTTTTAGACATTTAGAGACACACACACACACATTTTCAGGATATAGGCCAAGCAGGATCATCTGGCAGGATGATACCAGTGATAGTGAACATCACATCAAGCTGCAAAAAAGTAAGGTTTTGGTTTTTAGCCTAGGTTTGCTTTAGTTTAAGTAAATGACTGTGCTTTCAAACCTTGCTAGTTTCCAGGATGGAGAACTGTCAACCTTTAATTTGTATTTGTGGTCACATTTGAAGGAAAGAATACCCCAAATTTTAGTGGTTGTTGGAACTTTGCCATTTCTGAGCAGTAAGGCTAAAAGTTTGGATCTAAATCTCAGCCATACAGAAGTTTGAAAGTGGACAGGTTTGACTTACAACAAAGAGGTCTGAAATGAAAGCCTGATAGGAACTAGGATCGATTAGGTAGGGCCCTGCCCAAGTCTGAAATTTAGCATGTCTGTAGTCTTTGGCAACTGGGACTTTAGCCTCAGCCTATTTTGTGGAATAGAAAGAATATTTCTATTAAGCAGCAACTTCCTTTCTTGTGTAAATTTGGGAACTTAAATATTTAGTATTTGTGAAAGACTTAAAACGTACTTTTTCAGAAGTTAATGGTAGAGTAAGAAAGGATCAGGTTTACTGAAGATGCCCAGGGACTGTATCTCTCCTGTTAACATCATCTAACTGGCATATATTCCAGATGACATGACATGGGCCGTGCTGTTTTGCTTTACAATTCCCCAAATAAGGAAAGCACTTGTATTGGATCCTGTAGGAGTTTATTCAACATCGATTCACCACTCCCTGTTTCTCTTGACCTAAGCAGCAGGTCCATGAGGCAATCCAGGGCTTGTCAACATTTGGTTGAATTAATAGGTCAGATGTTTGAGCTTTGAACCTGCTGCAGCTTTTCAGCTGCATATCTTTACTATGAATTCTTGTATCAGTAAATGTAAATATTCCACTCCCAGTGCAGGTAAAGTATCTTCATGCTTTTTTGTTTTTCTATAGTAGACAATAGAAAAGGAAAAAAAGGCCAAATATATGGTGGCAAAGAGCAGCCAGTGTAGCCAAGCAGGCTCACTAAAGAAAAATGTGAAACAAACAGCCTGAAGTGCAAACACAGCCTGTATCTGAGCAGGAAAGAGCCAGATACAGTCACAAAGAAAACAAAATTAAACTCTTTTCTTCCTTGTACTTTATTTAACTAAACCTAATCATGCTTTGGTTTGTATTACAGAATGATAAATTAATTCCATGTTATTTCATGTTCTGGCTTTTTGCCATTTTACGTTTATTTCATGAGAACTTGTATCTATGACTAGAAATATAGTTACCTAGTTGGGGCTTATTTTTAACTAGCTTTCAAGTGATAATGAATATGTTAACATATTCTAAGATTCCCTAGTTTTAGTATATGTATAACCAGAAAAAAATGTATAAAGCTGCTCACACTTCATTGTAACTGATGTAATACTCATAGGATTGACATGTGGCATGATAAAAATTAAAACCTGGGGGAAGATGGCTGATGATAACAGCATATGCTGATCTAAATTAGGACTGCCATGGTGCAGCCCTGCCATTTATCTGCGGCCATCTGGTTCAGGCAGCAGTGCTCCTGCAGTCACACATTCAGCCGGCTGAGGCAGTAGATTTGGCTAAACACAGTCAGTCCTGCTGCAGCAGCGCTGCTTTAGCGTCTGTGGAATTGCCCTGCAAAATGGATCTTCAGAAGAAGATCCTCCGAGAAGTGCAACCCCCAGCCACCACAGCTGCAAGCCAGCACATGGCTTTGCAGGAGTTTTCCAGGGGTGGCTCCTGGTGAGGAAGGCTCTGGAGCCCAAAGTGCTGGTCCCTGCTCCCAGGTCTCCTGTGCACGGCACTAAGGGACGCTGGAAAATGAAGTCATCAATGGCCTGCTCCTGTGTGGAGGTTTTATGAGCTCTCATATAAAATCAGTCCAACAAAAGCTGACATCCTTGGAGAACTGTGGCAGCCTGGTCATGGGCTGTTTTTTACACAATAGAGGAACTGTGCTCATGCATTGCAAATAACTCTTAAACCGTGTAAACATCAACAAGCAGTATATCTGTCTTTGGGGATTTTTGACAACCAGGTGTTTTTTAAATGCTTGTGGTTTTTCAGACTTATAATATCAAATACTTGAATTGATTGATGATATTTTTTGCATGTTTGCTTTTTTATAAAGTGAGTAGTCACCTAAAGAGGGAAGATGGAAAAAAGAAACCTCTCTTCCTTTCCACGAGATTATAGAAAATTATATCCCAGTTTATACAAGACTAATGGCCTCTATTTCTCTCAGAGGAAGGCCAAATTGCCAGTGCTGTTGCATAAATACATAATATGCATATTAATTATACTAATATAAAAAATAATGTATCATTGCACATTTTACATATTATGATGTTTATATTATATGTATACAAATATACATACATATTTTATGTATGTTATATTATGGTGTATATTATATGATTCATCATCTAATTTTATGCATAAATTAGGCTTTACATTAATTATAGTATTAATAACAATATAGAGCATTAATATTAAATAAATAGTATTCAGATAATCCCTGTACAAAGCAGGCAATTAGAAATGTCTCTACTCTTTCCTACCTCTTACCACAATCACCAAGCCTTGGAACCTGCTTAGAAAACCAGATATTTTTCATAAAAAATATATTTGAGTTAAGAAAATTTCAAGACAAAGAGATGAGCCCATAGGGAACAGAGATGAAACACAGCAAAAATGCAACTCCAGTGATAAACAGCAGCAGCCCATCTGAATTGAAATATTTTCACTTTCTAACTGAACATGTTATTTAGAGAATTTTTTTACTAATTCCATACCTCCACCCACACACACATTTTCCTGGGATAAATAGGAAATTGTTACCAAAAGTCACTTAACAACATCCCAAACTTTCCTCTGAAAATAGTGTTAAATGACAAATAGCATAATGTTCTTAATGTATCAGGTATTAGGGAGGAACATATGGGGTGCTGCAGGCTTACTGCAGCCTTGGTCTTCCATTTTGTAATCAGCTGTGGAAAACACAGAGACCAGGAGAAGGAAGAGGACTTATCGTGTTGGACTGGGCTTCTGTAAAGCATCTTGAGGAATTTTTGTTGTATTATGAAAGGCTGTCTTGCCTTTTGCAGCCTGGACGAGTGATAGTTTAAAAGCCCCATATCCACCCTAAGTAAGTGTGGGAGATAAGTAGTGTTAAATATCTCTTCTTTAAACTGCCGGTGATTAAACATCATCAATGACAAGAAAGTAAGAGGCCTTCATCCTAACCAAACACAAGTGTAAGGTCTATGTTCTTTAAATAAAAAGAGTATGGAGACATCAGGGCTGTTCCTCATCTGTTTCAAAAAAACCCACGTGTCTTTCAATGTCAGAAGATCACAGAGTAAGTAAAAACGCACTCCCACCACGTGGGCCCTCTAAATGCATTGTCAAAATTGAAAAGTTAAGGCAAAACAACCAACACAAATAAGTACAAATTTGAAATTGCCATGTAGCATTCTGTTTCATTTATAAGTAAACAAAACATGAAGTTTAGCCCAGTGACGTGTATATGCTCTAATTTAGAGAAAGTTTTTGTGAAAGTTTTTAATAAATTTCCAGTCAATGAAATATTGAAACTATATGGAGATTGGTGATGTATTCATATACCAATTTTTTGTGCAGCACAACACAAAAAAATAAAACAAAAATGCTGAAGGAGGAAAGGAATGCCAAAGAATTTATTTAAACTTCAGTCTGCAGGAGGGGAGGGTCTTTACTATTTATTTTAAAAGTTTGCTTGTTTTTTAAATTTTCATGTGTGTACAAAGGTTGTTGTGGCTAAATGGACTGTAAAAAACCTGTAAAGAAAATGATAATGCAGGGCTTCCACTCAGCCTGAATTGGAATAAAATGTTCTATTGAAACATATGAAGAAGAAAATGTTTTGGAACTTTATTGCTTAATAGGACAGCTACAGAAGATTCGGTTGTGTTTATATTGGTCAGATAGGCTCAGGATGGTCCTTAGCAAGCAGTAACGGTTCAACATCAGTAACCCTCAGGATCAGAGGTTATACGTGCGTAGTAGTCAGGACAGACTATAGGAAGCATTGTGCAATCCCAAGTGATTATGCATCGGGTCAAGGTAGTGCCCTTTCCAGTTGTTATGATCGCTGCCTGCACACGAGCCTTTCTGGAGCTCCCTGGTAGACCTCCATCTTTCCCAAGAAGTTGATGTTCCTTGGAAGAAATGGATTACCTGTTCACATGAAGAACAGTTGTGTTACTCAGTCACTGTTAACTGATACCTCCAAGCTGTTATGCTGATTGTTTATACATCAAGTCACCATACAGTGCGTGCTTGCTGAACGCCCTCAGTACTCTTTGGGTCCTTAGGGCACATTGGGGACAGTGAGGATTTCTGGGTGTATGGCAGGTACTGAAGAAAGGTTTGATACTGCTGCAGAAGGTGCACAAAAATACGAAGTAGTGTTGGGATCACTACCTGAACTGAATTTCTGTGTGGGACCTATCAGAAAGGAAAGAGACGTGTGGTAGCCTTGTATCTGAAAAGCTTTTTATACAGTTCCAGTGTTTCCTGGCAGTTCGGTTCTTAGAAAATATTTTCCCATCTTTTTTAATACCTTTTTCATATGGAAAGCATTACTGGGCCCCAAGTGTGATCTTTAAATCTGCCAGTTCATAATCTTGATAATTCAGAATAACAGTTTATCACAAGTTATGAAAGAATTAAACCTAAAAATTCTGCTGCTATTACACCAACTTGTCACTGCAAATGGAATGATGGATTTCATTGCACTTCCTTGATAGAAACTTGAATATATAAAATTGGTATCAATTATCTCTGTTTGACACCATCATATTAATCTTCTTACCGACTACCGAAATAAGCGATCCTAGACAAGTAATACCTTCGTACTCCTTTCAAGTACACGCATTGTGCAAGAGCTTTCATTAACATTATCATGCCCCTTCAGCCCACTTCTCAATAACTCAATACCACCCAATTACTGACATAAAAGTCTGTCACTTTATTTACAACTTGAGAGTCTCTGGAAAGGCTGTATTAGTTGTGCATAATGGAAACAATCTCAGGTCTAAATTAACAGGAATGTTGAACTGACCTTGTGGATATACAGTTCTCTCGAACTATTCATATACCTATATTTCACCACTAAGGAGTCTAATTACTCCTTTCTTTTTTTTCTCTTTTTGAGACATAAAAATTCCCTGCTCACTGAGTATGAAAACTAACACTTATCTTTCACAGGCCTAACAATATTCTTTGTAAAGTTTTCTCTGCCTTTCCATTAATTTGAGGAGATCTGCCCCATTTCCTTTGAAATGTCAAAGGAAAATTAAATGAAAAACCTTGCAAGTTCCCATTTACAAGATGTCCACTTACTCCATAGTTTGGCTGTGGCATGCACTTGCTTGATCTGTAAAGTAAGTCTCTCAGGGAGCACAAGCAGTAGAATGAATTGCAACTTTATCCTTCTCAGATCAATAGGTAATGTTTGGATTGAATAATACAATGCTGTGATATAACCATGGAGTTGCCTGGAAAGGAAAAAAAAAAAAGATTAAATGGCAGTTGTGCCTCTGGGTGGTTCAGAGAGAACAACAGATAACACTGATAGACGGAAGAATATGTTAATAAAGAAATTCCGAATGAATACAGGAATTTTGTAAAGTGTTCTTTTAAAGGTAGAAATATTCTAGCAATATTCAGGACACTGTCAGATTTGATCAGGAGTTGCTCAAAACTCTGTCTAAAAAGACAATTATTTCAGCTTTTGATCTAAAAGACCTCTGTTTATCCAAGAGATCCCTAGTTATTGGTTCCTTTTCTCTCTTATCTCCAGTCAAACTATTAAACTTCCTTTGTCTTTTCCTAATCCTGCCACCTCCAGTTCTTGCTGTAACTTGTAGCAAAAAAAGAGCTGATACTTTGCGTGATGTAATGAGTAAGTGGGCTGTAGGTTTTGGCTTGTTGTGTTAGTTTCCTTCTTCCTTCCCCAGGTTCATACTTCTTGTTACATCCAAAGATAAAAATTACACAAACTCAACCATCCCAACTGAGTCCAGGGCATGCTTAGTTCCTCTTCACTTATCACAAGATCTACACTAACAGTGTCTCATTTCTGTTTTGAGTCTTAATGTTTTATAACCAGTTTATCTTCAGTTTGCTTGAACACTTGGATGAACATGCTGTTATGTATGTCGTTTAGTGATCATGCATTCATTATCCATTCCAAACAGATTTTCCTAATATTTTCCTCTACAGAATACATAGATTAGGAGAATAAACAATCCTTGTTAATATCGCTGTTTCCCTTCTTTCTGTGATAATGCATGTAGAAGCCTTAATATATTATCATTTGACGTGGTCTCCCTTACTCAAGCCATAACTAAGAAATATTCTCTTTTCTTTTTTTCCTCTGCTTTTTGCCCGCCATAGGGAACTGTATCCTGCAGCCTGGTTTTTACAGTCAGGTCCCTCCTTATTGCTTTAGTATCTGTAAAGCTCCCTAAATCTTGGGTTTCAATCCAAACCTCAGTAAAGCAAATGCTTCAGTGGATTTAGGCTTATATGACCATCTCCCATTCTTCTTTCTTCTGAAGTGGGGAAAGGAAGAAAATCAGTCTTAATTAATGATTGATTGATTGATTAATTCATTTGCTTGACAGTTTGCAACTCAGAATATACAGGATGTGTGGTCTATAGGTCTAGTGAAAACCTGGATGTATGTAGACAAGAGAATTATGTTTCCTTTTCAGCTCTCTGGTTTTTTGTTCTCATCTGGGTTTGTGTTCTTTATGCTTCATCAGCTCTACAGGTAAGTAGCTAATAACAAGCATCTTCCTTTAAATACTGTACTAGACCATTCAGGCACTTGCGATAACAATAAAAAAGCAATAAATCAAAAGGAATCATCCTGAAAAAAAAGCAGCTAAGGTAAAGCCTCCGTGCGAGGAGGTTGTCTGCTGGCTAAAATGAAGACTGTAGACTCCAAGCATCTCCTACAGTCTGCATAAGGAAAGGCAGTTGTAGTGCCCAGTGACTAGCCAAAGGATACTGATCTGTGTTGAGAAAAGACCCCTGTAATTACAACTCTGCTGAATTCATACTTTTATGGCACCATCTCCTTTCACACTTTCTTCAATGCACCACATAGTTAATCATGGAATCATGGAATCGTGGAATTTTCAGAGTTGGAAGAGACCTCTAGAGATCATCTAGTCCAACTCCCCTGCTGACGCAGGAATGCCTAGAGCACATTACTCGGGACTGCATCCAGGCGGATCTTGAAAATCTCCAGAGAAGGGGACTCCACAACCTCCCTGGGCAGCCTGCTCTAGTGCTCTGTCACCCTCACCGTAAAGAAGTTTTTTCTTAGGTTTGAATGGAACTTCCTGTGTTTCAGCTTGTGCCTATTACCCCTTGTCCTGTCACTGGGAACCACTGAAAAGAGTCTGGCTCCATCCTCCTTCAACCCACCCTTTAGATACTTCTAAGCAAGAATAAGGCCTCCCCTCAGCCTTCTCTTCTCCAGGCTAAAGAGTCCCAGCTCTGTCAGCCTTTCCTCCTAAGGGAGGTGCTCCAATCCCCCAGTCATCTTTGTTGCCCTACGCTGGACTCTCTCCAGTAGTTCCCTGTCCTGCTTGAACTGGAGAGCCCAGAACTGGACACAGTATTCCAGTTGTAGCCTCATCAGTGCCGAGTAGAGGGGGAGAATGACCTCCCTCGACCTACTGGCCACACTCTTCCCTATGCAGCCCAGGATTCCATTGGCCTTCCTGGCGACAAGGGCACATTGCTGGCTCGTGGATAATTTACTATCTACCAGGACCCCCGGATCCTTCTCCTCAGAGCTACTTTCCAGCAGGTCCACCCCTAACCTATATTGGTGCCTAAACACACAGCCTTCTGATAATACAGGCCAGTAGGAAGCTGGAGCCCTCTCAAAGCTTCTCTGCAGCACAGGTCAACTGATTTTCACTAGATCCCTCTCCCTCAGGACATGGGCTGAAGGTTTCATTCCTGTCAAGGAACAGGGAAAGACAGAGGAAAAACTGAAGCTGGGTGATAGGGCCAGGCCAAGAGCTTCTCTTTCTTACGGAGAAGGTGAGGTCCATGACTGAGGCTGGAAGGGGTTCTCTCCATCCTCTAGGACTAGCCACCACATATCTCAAGCTCTTGTTTGGCATTAATGGCAGAATCACAGGGGTTGGAAGGGACCTCTGGAGATCATCTAGTCCAACCACCCTGCCAGAGCAGGGTCACCTAGAGCAGGTTGCACAGGGTGGTGTCCAGGCGGGTTTGGAATGTCTCCAGAGTCGGAGGCTCCACCACCTCCTGGGCAGCCTCTTCCAGTGCTCTGCAACCCTCAAAGTAAAGAAGTTCCCCCCTCACGTTTAGATGGAACTTCCTACGTTCCAGTTTGTACCCGCTACCTCTTGTCCTATCACTGGGCACCACTGAAAAAAGACTGGTGCCATCCTCCTGGCACCCTCCCTTTAAGTACTTATAAGCATTGATGAGATCCCCCTCAGTCTTCTCCAGACTAAAATGTCCCAAGTCCCTCAGCCTTTCCTCATATGAAAGATGTTCCAGTCCCCTAATCATTAATGCTAGCTGGAGCTCTCATGTAGAGGCAAGTGGAGATAGCCTTCTCACCTTACCTCCTCAGTACATGGTAGACTCAAGCCACTGCCTTGCAGTGGAACCTTGTTCCACAGACCATGCAAGAATATACATTTCCTAGAGTATATAACAAAGCCACGGTCTAGCCCTTAAGAACTGCTGGCCTCAGTGTAGTGGTGCGTAGAGGAAATGTGATGTCTTATGATGTTGGTCAGATAAATGATCTAAGGGTCCTTTTGACCTTAGACTCTATGAGTCTATTATATCACACTCTTTACCATCATAGACCCAAAATATGAGTGCCCTATCACTGATAGATGTACTGAATGTTTTTATAACCTTGCACAAAGCATTTTGATTGCAGACAATTTGTGATTTTATTCCCTGTTAGTTCTGTTTTCATGAAATCGACTTTGGTTTGACAAAATAGCTCTATTTATGGTGAAGGTCATCCCTTCATAAGCAGTGATTAGTGGAATCTTTTCTACAGTTAATCCTTCAAAGACCTTTATTTACTGTTTTCTTGACTTTGCATCTTCAAAACTGTGTATGAGTTTCATCATTTAAAAGCTCAAAACCAAATCCTGTTGTCCTTAATCCAGCGAAGCTGTCTTTTAGAAGATTGAGCTCTTTTAGAACCTCAGAACTTGGTAGTTAGATTTCTTCTGTCTCAGTAACCATTAAATCTGTATGTGTGTTCTTGTCAAATGGTAACCTGCATAGAAAAAAACCTATCATCTTACTCTAGCTCCATTCAATTCACACCTACAAAAGTTAATTGTAAAAAATGTTGACTGTTGACTGCTTTTGCATAATAAATATGGTTAGATTGGCTTTTATCTTTCCAGTTCTTTGCAGCATGATCACCATATCTGTCAATGCAGTAGGTTTTAATACTGGATAAACAAAGTGCAGAGGGGTTAACCTCAGTATTTATGTAATACCTAATAATACATTTGGCAAAGAATCCTTAGAGCAAGAAAGCTCTTTTTTGTTTACTTCATAAAAGGATGCATGACAATATCCCATTAGAGTTTTGCCCAGGTATTGACAATTCAAAGATAATGCATGATAACAAGAACATAGGCTGTGTTTACATGACTTGAAAGTGATTCCAATTTATTTTAAGGATGTTAAGGATTAAAATGACTCCTCTGCCCTTACTGAATCTTGTGACTAACTTCAACCATTTTTCTTCCCTGGCCAGACCACCTGCATCAAGGGTTATGTTCCTGGGGTAAAGGCAGTCTTTCTCTTACATGGGACAGACAGTGGGAAAGAGCTCCTGTGGGATCAGACAGCAGGCAGGAATAGCTCGGGAACTGTGAATCAGGACTAAAGATGTCCTCATTCCCTGTGCACCTGCAACAAGCGCCGCCAGAGATGGAAGTACAACTTAATGAACTCCAGTTTAGTCCTAGCCTCTTCTGGGACAGAATTGCTAAATGCATCTCCTTATACTAGGCCTGAGATAACACCACAAGCCATCCCATAGATGTGTGAAATAATTTATTGTTATCACTTAAAAGATATACATAACTCCGCTTATTTCCTTACAGATCATTTAGATATTCAAATTACCAAGCTTTTAGTGCCAGAAATTCAATTAAAGGAATAAAAACTCTATGTTGTAATAAACTTTAGTATTTGAAATAGCTTAATAAAATGAACTTCATCTCAGAAGCATTTCTTGCACTTTAATGTGTAACTTTTAATTATTTCTTTCTGAATTAGCAGAACTTGTTAAAAATGTCTAATTGTTATTTACAAGAGTGAGAAATCCGGGTTTCTGGGCACTCTCTGCCTTTGAAAGCACGCTCAGCTTGGTATTATAGGCCTTCCTTGGATGAACCGAAGGTGCTTTACAACTATTAGTCCCTTAAAGGTGATTGAATACAGAAGTGAATGCTTTGCTATTCAGAACAGCAGATTTTACTTAGGCAACAGAATTGAAAAATCACTGCAGCAGATGAAAAAACCCCAGCCCTACTGCATCTGCCTTACAAAAGCTGTTCTCCTCAGGCAGTGCAAGCAAAAGAAAAACGTGGCCTAAGTGGTTTCTTCAACTCTAGCAGTGCTTTATTTTTCCTGTTTGTAAATGGAAACATACTGAACGTTACGTAAACCAAATACTTTAAATAACTGCATGAAAAACATGAGTTGTTTGGGGTTTCTTTTTGCAGCAGGTACAAATCCAGCGCTTAGATCCTTGTTGTCATTCCTTTTTCTGTCTTTAAGAAGTAGGGAGTAAGGTATAGGGTAGTGATGTGAGAGGTGAAACTCCCTGAAGTCCCACTGAGATACAGTCCAAGACTTTGACCACCTGCTCACAACCAGCCCAGGGCAGGGCCAGATGAGCTCAGGATGCTCAGAACATTGTCCAGTCAAGTCCTCAATATCCTCTCCAAAGCATAGCCGTGCTGAGACCAATGCCATCACCACAGGTCTGTTTCTTAGACTTTGTGTTTGTCTTTTTCACACACACTCACTTCAGTCCTCCTACAAATAGTCACGTGAAAAGTGACAGACAGATCCTAGGGATTGTTGGAGCAGGATGAGGTGGGCAAGAGAGGTGGCTGGTATAAATGTTGGAGCTGAGATTGAGAACCTGCCTCTGGTGTGAAGGTCGTGTCTGCAGAGAGCAGCATGTGGCAGGACAGAGGGGCTCAGGAATAGCCCTCCCACCCCTCATCTCTGAGCTCACCACCGTCTTTCTCTATAGTGTGCCAGTTTCTCCATGAGCATGGGGCTTGTTTCCCTGATGCTGTTGCCTCAATGCTCTGGTGTCCTAGGTAGAAATGCAAGAGAAAGACCTTTATCTGATGAAGCATATTTGCACAAATATATATGCACATACATATCACTGCTTCCCTCTGGCTTTTTGCACAGCCATCCTCTGCTATTGAGGTGCAACGACTTGCAGAATAGATTTTGATTGCACAGGTCATTTCTGCCTGTTTCTCTAGCAGAGTCTCTCCACCTCCACACCTCCCAAATGACCATTTCTGAGTTTGTGGATTTTTTTATGGCTTTGAAAGTACTCAGTGACATTTTGAAATATCCAAGCTTCAAACTATTCGCATTGTGAAACGACATCAATCTGAAGATCATTTTTGTATTTTAAGTAGGAAAGAAAAACATATGTATGGTATTAGTTTGTGGGGTTTTTTTGGGGGGGGGACAGTTTGATTTTGGGGGTTGGGTTTTTTTTTTTCCAGATTCTTAGCTGGGTTGGCCATGTGCCCATATTACCTTCACTGGCCAACCATACCTGGCATCTTCAGGAGAGACAGAAGCAATTTGGATCCGTTTCCCTCAAGTATCTCCATGCATTGCTATCTGTAGCTTTACATTTATCACCTTTTTAATGGTCTGGCCCTCAAAGACCCCAGAGAGAAGCTCGGGTCATTCACTGAAGACAAGCAATAATCTGTTATCAAATTTCTTATTGAAAATCCATGTGGGGCTCAGCAGAATATTATGCTTCAGAGGACAGTTATGTCATGCTCCAGTGGCAGTGGGAGAGATTCAAGGAAGCAGACAATGAGGCTATCAAAATGTCAGTCCTTCTCTGGCTTTCAGTCAGTCACCTTAGGAAAGACTGGGTAAAACTGAGTTGCCTCTAATGCAGAAGCAGGTAGTCTGTGGTAATGTCTGCATGCAAGTACTAATAAAACATGACCGGGAACATAGGTGGGAATTAATCCCTGTGGGCTGCGCCAGCGGAATAGGTGGTGGTGAGGGCTCTGAGAGCTTGTGGATGCTCCACGCTGGCTGAACACACCATTTACGTGGCAATCTGAAAAGAGCTTAGGCGCATACAAAGCCTTTGTGTCTCTTTATCAGTTTTGTGCCTCAGAGTTTGTGCTAATGTAAAAATGTAAATCCCCAGCAATTAACAGCCGTTTCTACATTAGCAGAGCTCCCAAGGTTCTGCTATCTCCATTTGTCTTTAAACATTTTATTAGAAATTTGACACCAGTGATGTTCTAATTAAAGTCCATTTCCTAGCATGAAGTACTTCTATATACAGCACCATGGATTTATTCTTTTGAGACTGCCTCCAATTTCATGCTTGCTTACAGCAAGTGTTACAAATACTGTTATTTTTGTTGAGAGAATCATCATTGACATGGTGCTTAGGCTGCATTTCTGGAGCTTGTTGATTGTTGATTTCTCTAAGATCTGGTAATTCTCAGCGGACCTCATTTACACACCAATGAGAACTGCGTGTCCAAATTTGTTTCTGAGTTTGCATGAAGTTATATTCAGATTCAGTGGGCAGACACTGAAACTAACTGCTGGTGCTGAAAAGATAGTTTGTCATAAAACGAAACAAGAAAGCAGCTTGTATCTCTTGCATGACAACAGAAAAAAAAAAGCTTTCTTTGAATGAGTTAGGCATTGTTCTCAGGGAGGAACAACAGAAATGATTTAAGCGAAGGAAAAAGGAACATCTTGCTTTTAAAAATGTCTTGGGTGCTAAAGGAAACTTTTTTATGTTCTAACTTTCTCTAATGTGAACTACATTAGAAGAGAATGAGAGGCATTCTTGACTGAACTTGTAATTAAAACAATTTAGGAGCAGACTTTCTATTCATCAGACTCTGAGATGCAAACTTTTCATCAGAAAAGCATTGTCTATACATTACAGTGAACTTGAAGTTATGATCTGTGTGAGAAAGGGCTTTTCTCTGAGCTCGTTAGGTGTAAATAATTTAAGATGGGGGGAAAAAAAAAAAAGTACCTCCTTTTAAAGAACATATAAGTAACAGTGACAGCCCTTGAGATCTATAGTTCGTGATCCCTAATCCAGAACTAAAGATATTCAGTTATTCAGTAAACAAATTTGAAAGATATTATAATAACAGTCTATAGCTCTTAATAGATTTAGCTATAATTTATCTCAAAGCTCCTCTATAATGAGGCTGCTGTGTGCTTTTTTAGGTAAGATGTTTCACAACAAACAGGCTCAATAGTCCACCAGGCACTTTTGCATGCTGCACTGCGCACTAAACGAATGCCAAATTCTGCAAAATGTCACTATGGTATAATTCCTCAAATTGTTTTTGCTCAAACACAATTTGACTTTTTTGGTAGTATCTTCATCGCTAGCAATGTCTGACATACTGACAAAATCCTTTTGTCTTTTGTGTCCAGGAGTTTGTGCTGGTCCCTCTGGTTTGCTGTGAGAGGTCCATGTGTCGGTAATGGCTGTGTTTCCCCAGCATCTTAGCAGTCAACCCGTGCTGTCTTCCCAGAAGACAGGTTAGGAATTAAGCATACAGATAATACCACAGAAGCCTTCTGCTTGGGTATTTTACTTCCCCACAGGGGTAACCAAATGAAACATATTGTTTTGGGTCTGGTAGATATGGATCTGCATGAATTCAAGTGCTTGATAGATGTTCCCGTGTGGCGGACTGAGGTCTCTGCGTGCATGACATTTCCGATATGTGATGCAGTCCCTGCCATGGATGAAACATTGCTAAGTGTCAGGGCAGTCTTCCATGGTCCCTACAGAAGGAGTTCATTTTATGTATATTACAAAACAACACATATGGTGGTCTTGGAGAATTTTTCTGGCTCAACCCTTCAGTATTGTAATCATTTTAATTATGGGACTTTCCTTGATCCCAACCTCACCCACTCTAGTGGGTTACTTCTGGAATTTTTCATGCGTGAAGAGTTGTTTTTCTTTTCAGTTTGCTGTGATTTTGAGAACTGTGAGAATACTATGAGGTCTTCTCCTGTACACAGGCCTTAGTTCAGAGCGTCTTGCCTTGAGGGATGGAGTTCTTCTAAGTTAGTTGAAATAAGTAACCTAACTCAAGTTAATTAAAATATTCTACCATACTTTGTGTTTTATTTTAGATACAAATATCAATGAAGTTATCTTAACAATTGTTAGAAGTGTGAAGGACTTTTTATCTTCTTTTTTTTTATTTTTTCCAGTTTAAATCTGAACACTGAATGATATAATACTGCTGGACAAGTTCTTATTTAATGTAGCCTACCCCAGCACATGGACTGTGTGATTGCTTTAAGCATTCTCTTTGGTTCTGGTATACTACCTAATTTGGGGAATTCTTTTTGTTTATATCTTCATGGGATTTTTATTGTCTGGTTTTAACAGAAAGGTGGATCTTTGAGCTGCCAAAATGAAGTTCCTCTGGGATGTAAAACATACCTCGTGTATTTGGTGTAACTTATAATATATGATTTAAAAAAAAAAATTGCTAAAATTTTCTGTAGATCAATCTTGAGCAGATAAAAAATTGTTGTATTATTTCTTGTTGAGCATTTGTTCTTTACTTGCATCCATTTTCTTCATGCGTAGCTGAGCTTCTTCAAATATATTTTCTTTCAGGTTAGTTATTATTACTTAGCACATTGATTTTTTGAAGATGAATGTTGGTTTCAGTACACAGATTTCTATACTTGGTGCTTTCTGTAACATCATCTGAATGATGAATGACATTTCATTATGTCAGTATTCTATTTTACCACGTTTGTTTGTCCAAAGGAGTTGAAATACTGGGCAACTGAAATGCTGCTATGTGTGGAGAGCCTCTAAATATGTCTTTCATGTACTCTACCACCATGATATTAATGATGTATTCTCCCTCAGAAAAATCAAAAGGTTCACGTGATTTTTTTTTCAGAACTTTAAAGCAAAGGATAAGATATTGGCTCTACTTGCATTCAACATGAGCTTTGGTGTTGCCTAAAACAAGTCTGGGATTTCAACCCAAAGGAAGGAAAGGGGCTGAGTGGATGGGATGGTAGGTAACAGGATGAAGAGTGTACTCTTACTTGCCCTAAGTCCTTGCTGTGATCCAGAGCCATCTGCCCTCTGCAGAACAGCAGAGAGTGAGGGACAATATAATCCATAGTGCCTAGCATTGCAGCAGCTGATTAAATATTTAATGTGCTAGGGATAGAAAACAAGCAAGAGGGAGCATGCATTATAGACAAGTCTCTAATCACCTGGCCTGAGAGCCAAGCTTGCTCCCTTCTTTTTTTCCTAAGGAGCGAGTGAACTGCTGAGTTTCAGTTTGTCAGTCATTATGTTATAGTGCCTCAGAGTTGGTGAGCTGCTTTGAGACGCAGCAGTGAAAGACCTTCTCATTTTTATTACATTTGCTTTCCCAAATTTTTTTTCAATTCTACATAAATTTGGTCAACTTTAATCCTAAAAATCCTCAGAAATATGAAATAATGAAAATTAGGAAGTAGCAGTTTGAAATTCTCCCCACTAAATTTTTTTTTAGAAGGGAAGGGTTTGATTTCCTACCAAATTTACGTGTTTATGGTTTAAGTCCTGGACAGTATTATAGGAGGGCAAAGAACAATTATTTTGTGGGTGACATAACAGTTTCTTGCCGTAACTGTTGCCTGTGCTTTATGCTTTGTAAAGTGCCAATGATAAGCCTTTAAGTGTTCTATTATTAGACACATTTGGTTATGTGTCTTGCCAATTGGGAAGCTTTAACATACTCAGAATTCATCCTCACACAAATTATTTTATTTTAAGTTGATATCTGAGTACAGCAAATATGAGGCTGTCTGCACACCTGGCCCAAGCTATTTTAATTTAGAGGGTTGCTTCTCATTGCAATGACTCTGGATACATTCAGACAATGCAGAAAGCTCCATATTCTTATTTGCATGTTAATTCCTAGACAGTTCTCCTCACATTTATTTCTTACTTGTGCTCATAATTAATATTGGATGAATGAGATGAGTGACTGGCGGGGGGTTTTCTTTGTATTTTTTGGTGGAGGGTATTTTTTTTTATTTCACTTTAATGCAGTTCTCAAAGAATGGTTTTTCACTGGCCCTTATTGCTTTGAACTTTTGAGCTTTATTTTTGTATGAGTTTTGTCTGAACATGATTTGTAGATGTTGCTGCAGAAGTTTAGGTAAAACACCACTGAAACCAATACCTGTAATTGTCTAGTGCACACCGTATGTAAAAGACTTAAGCTCTGTTATGAAAAGGCACCAAAACAATAGCAGCTTTCCTCCAAAACACATATTACTGCCAAAAATGCACAAGTTGGTAGATTTTGCTTGGCTGAGAAAAGAGTAACAGACTGTTCCAATGTATTGGGTAGCATCAAAACTATCTTTCTAGTATGTAGTCATAACATTATGCTCTTTTGCTCTGTAAGTCAAAGCATTCTAGTAAACTTCGGCTGTTACAACATAAAAAAAGAAAATACAGGCACAAAAAAAAATGCACCCCAGATTTCCATGCTAAAGACTCACAAGTTGAGAACAAGAAGGTCAAACCAGAAGCAATATTTTCTTTTAAAATTTTGACCAAAAATTAAATTTCGTGGAGTTAACACAATGGCCAGCACTAACCCCTCCACAGTGTGGTCTCTGATGCTGAGTGTGCAAGGGAGACCTTAGACCACTGCAGGTCTCTTCTTGCTCTGCAGGTCTTCGTGCTTGAAGTTTCCATGTTGCAGGAAAAAAACTCTGGCATAATGTTGGTTAGTTGTCTTCTAGCAGGTGAAAGTCTTCCCATGGGAAGAAATGCCTGTCACCAAGATCTGACCAGCCAGCTCTGTCTAGCCCAGAGCAAGAGAGTAATGGTGTGGCTCTTTGGTGGAGAAGGACAGCAACCAACTGTGTGAAATCTCATCTCAGAGCATGAGACATCAGGGATCTGACATTTCCCAATGTGACTGGCACCATAAAAATCCTGGGTCCCAGACCCAGACAGTCAATTGGCTGGAAGATTTTCATAAAAATTTATACCGAAATCAACATTTTCCCTTGAAAATTTTTAACTTGTTCATATTACAACATACTGAAAAAAAAGGATTTTTTTCCACTGTAAAATTTTGGACTCATTCAATATAAATTGGTTGCTCTCATCCAGATTTAACTCACTAGAAAATACATTTTCCTGCCATTTAGACACATTATTAAAAATGCACATAAGGAATGTCCTCATGCTCGTAAGAAAAGACAGAAACATACCTATTAAAAAATAATATTGAGAGTTCATAAAGCGCTGTTTAGAAATGATATGCAATTAAAAGTGGACATCTTAATATTTTTTCTTTCCTTTTCTCTTCCTACGCAAGTTTATTTAGTAAATGATAGATGTGAAGGTAATAATAGCATGCACAGCTAGTAATGTGGTTGTCTGCCTGCCCAGGTCCCTCTTGTGACTGTGTTGTACCCATTCTAGCAGCCCTTGCACCAGGCTGATGGCAACTACTTACCTCCCTTCACCCACCACAGATAAGGGTGTTCTGTTCTTGTTTACATGCAAGCTTTACAGAAGTGATTTCTGCAAATGATTACATTTTGTGTGGTTTTGACTCTGCAGCCCAAATATATTCAGTTTTGTTTCTAGAAGAAAGCAAATTAGAACAAACCAGAAAGAACATGCTGGTTTCTTGACATACTGAAAATGTTACTGAAAAACCACACTGTAAATCTATTATAACTCAGAGTCAAATTGATCTATATTAGGACCACTCTAACCTCAGGAGTCACAGAAATTAGTCAGTTCTGCTGGAAAGAAAAGGTTTTTTACACAGAAAACCAGACAGCTTTTGTGCTATCTGTCAATAACGATCGTACCAAAAGCAGTGCTTAAGCATAGTAAATGCAGAGTGTCGCTGCCCTAAGTGGCAGTTATAACACAAGCAGTTTGATTGTGCATATATATATATATGTGTATTATATATATATATATATATATGGTCGCACAGTGCCAGCAGTTACAGCTGCCATCTTACTATTACTGGGATTATACATGCAAGTTCATAATTAGAACTGAACAAGTAGTGGGGGAAAAATTAATGTATTTGATTTGATTGTGATCTTATCAAGTCCTCTTTTCATGAATACTGAAGTGTTCAAGCTAGTATTAATACTCAGAACAAGCAAATATTATAGCCCTGTATTCTCTCCTAGCGCATTTTTTAATAGTTCATTTAAGAGAACTGTTTGTAATTTTAGTTATCTCCTTTCTTATACAATTTACCCACTACGGAAGCAAAAAACCAAAGGTGTGCTGACTGTAACTCATGCACTGTAACAAGGTACTCCATAGTGCAAATCTTCACTGTTCTCTCTTTCCACGGTCTTCAGACGGAGGGTTATTCAAAACTGACTTAAATTGTGGATCTCAGAATGGCATGATCTGCTCAAGCTAACCAGGTTTCAGATGAGTTCCTAATTGTGAATCAATTTGTTCTACGCTGCTACTACCATCAGATATAATTTCCCTATCCCTCTTCTGCTTCAAAGCTTTTATTAACTGTAGCTATGGACAAAAGCAAAGCTCACTTACCTGTATGCAGTGACTACAGTGTGAGTTGCTCTGACTTCATGCCTTGAATTTAATCTCTCCACTCGTGAGTCTGTAGCTTGATGCTCAGATCCTCATGGATGGCACCCTCAGTCTCTGTTTTCCACACATTAATACCACAGCAGGATAAAGGCCTACAGTATTTCATTTCTTGTTACTGTTGTTTATTTTCATTACACTAAGCACAGAAGCCTCAGCTGCACAAAGGCATCTGTGTCTTGTTATATGACCGTATGTGAAAGATAATCTCTGTGTCAAGGAACTTGTGCTATAAGGTAAGATGGAAAAAGCAAGTAAAAAGGAAATACCCAAGTGACATCTGCAAGGTCAAAAATGGTTCTGTAGACCTCACTGCCTCTCTCCTTGAATCTTATCTGAGGCAATTACTATATAAAACCTGGAATATTGTGTGCTGCACATTAGAGTTGCTGTATTACAATTACTTGGAAAACAGAGGATGTTTCCACCCACATAGTAATGAAACATTCTTTCAGAGAGACTAATGAGATTTTGTATAAACCATCTGCTGCTTGCCTTCCATTAGATCAAACACCTTTGAAAATGGGGAAATCCCTTTTAGTAAAAGTAAAACAGAATTATAATAACAATAATCATCTGTGAACTAGAAGCCAAAAGCTAGCGTGGTAGAAAAGTCCAATGTCACTTTAAACATTAACCACTGAAAAGACACAGAAAAACCTGTTATACTGAGCAAAGACTCCAAGAGCAAAGGAAGATGTCTATAATAAAAGATGGACTTGATACAAGGTTGATTTCTATTGTCAAGAGATATGGGATATGTTATATTCTTCTTACTGGAGACAACTTTGCTGAAGCTCCATACAGAATTTCCCAAAAGCTCACTGAAGCTAATTGTCTAGATTGTAACGTTAGATGCTGAAGACACAGGAAGAAGGAAACTTGACTGCTGAATGAAAGTGAAGTCAAATACCTGCCCCTGTCCAGCAGACCCACGGGGCTACCATGGTTTAGGTAGTGCCTGTGGCCAGCAATGTGCAAAGAAGGGACATGACTAGTGTTCTGGGTAGCTCTGATGAGCTGGCACCCCTTCGCAAAGACACTGTCTTTGGCATGAGCTTGGCCCAGGGCTTGAATTCATGTCCTGAATCTATCACAGGATCTGGTAACCATATCAGTTCAGCTCCTAATTAGATACGTTATTGCTCCATTGCAGTTTATTTTCTCCTAAATGCTTCCTCTCTCTTTTCTCCTAGAAGACAGGTAGGAATGTTGTTGCTGAAATAGCCTGTGAAATTAAATTATTTTAATGAGATTTCATATTAGCTAACTGGTTCTTACATAGGAGTTTATACCTCTGACATACTCGGGAAAAGGACTGGAATCCTAATTTAGCAATTTTTTTTTATAAATATCCAAGCAGCATATACTATTTTTATGAAATTCACCCACTTGCAATATTGCTTTAATTTGCACTTAAACTTAAACTCTCCTTATAAAATAATGTTAGCATTGAAATTATGTCTTTGAGCAGCTTTCTGAATAGATCCCTAGTTTGCTCAACACTTATTGCTGAAATGATTGTGATCTTAAGAACCCTTGTTCCTGTCTGACATTCTTTCCCTGTGACTAATTATTTTACAGACTATGCTTTAATTGCAGGGTGTAGGAGGTACTTTCTATAACTGCTAAGTATTAGAAGGGGACATACTCTGCAGATCATTAAATGTGCTACCAGGAATAAGCACACTTCTGAGACCAATGACATTTGTCAAAATTAGTCGATGTGTTTCTTGAGAGCAAGAGGCCATCTCCAGGAGATGTCTCCTAATAATTGCTGGCGCGGTGAGTGCTGTTAATTATTTAACATGATATGGAGGACATAGGCCTTCTCAGGAGAAATGGCTTCCTTTTTTCTTTTATTTACAAACAGGACACATTAAAAACCCTGAGTGAATTAAATCTGTTTTTTAAACAAATCCAGACTGACAATTTTCTTGGTAGCCTGCAAGCATTGCTAAAGAGGAGACAAGTTACAGACATCAAAATATTATGCATATTTCATGGCTTCCTATCAGAACATAGAGTGATGTAAAATAAAACTGTTAACAGATTTGAGCATCTATGCTCAACTTAAACTAGGCCAACATCACTGTCTACTTTCAAAGTCATCCACTAATGAGAGTATGTCTAAAACTTAGGTCAGAGGTACTGCTTTGCGATGCTGTCTCTTACAGTGCTATTATTTGCTTTTGTTTTCACTGTATCTGATTTTGGTGAAGCAAGGGCTCATGTTCTCAACATGAGTGCCCTAAGCCCCAGGTGACAAAAGCATGTCAGGAGTGATCAGAGGTCTAAAAACCTACGAGTAAAGATTGAAGAAATTTTGACTTTTAGCCTAAAGAGAAGAAGATTGAAGAAGGGACAGAGTAGCAACTTTGTCTAGGTAAAACATAGCCCCGGAGGGAGCTATTTCTCTATGTCCAGGGTAGATAGGACAAGAAATAATGGGATTATGTTGCAAAACACAAGATTTTTTTTCAGAAATACGGAAAAGATTTCTAAAAAAATAGCAAAGCGATGCACTGGATTGAAGGGTGTCTAGTGTAATTTGGACTATCACTTCTCAGAGATGATTTAGACATAATGGTTCTTGCCTTGGGGGACTTGGCTTCATCAAGCTCTTTTCTAGACATTATTTTGCTAGAATTTTATCAAGGAAATCCACCTGGGAACAAAAAACCCCTTCCCAATGAAAGTTTAATCAAAACAGGTCTGATTCTAGCAGAAAGTTTCATTTTTATCACTTTTTGTTTGTTTGTTTGTTCAGAAAAATCCTCATAGCCAACTGAAGACTTCTGTTGCTGGAAGGGTCCTAGCCATTTGCTTTAATCATCAGTAAGGGGCTTGGCATAATAAATCATGCAGTAGATTAGCAGTGACATCCTCCAGACAAAAACCTGAAAGTTGTGCTTGAGTGTATGATAAAGTAGTTCTGATTTTGTTGGCTTGGAGAATTTTCTCCCACTGTGAATCTTTGTATACACACAGTTCAATTTGAAAGGTAATGGCTCTCATTTTCTCAGGCATGGAAACTCCAACTCTGAACACATCGCAACAGGACTTTCATTATACATACAAACACTTAAAGTTCTTTTATTTTGCTTTACAGGACTTATTTTGTCACTATTGGACAGTTCCTTTCCTTCTCCTGGACAAATGCAGTTCTAATTTTGAAGGAGCAAAAGAAATCTTTGCTTTTGTTCTTTTTTCATGTGCAGTTGCGCAGAAAGACATTTTGAACTGTGTTAGTGTTCAGTTCTTATCCATATCCTTAAAAAGCAGTCAAAAAAGGTTACTGTACATCAGTGCTACTACTTGAAAAAGCTTCCTCTGTTGTAGCAGTTCTCAAAACTGTGCTGTCTTAGCCACAGGTTCGTGTCTAGCTTAGAGCTTGGATGCACATAACTGGAAAGAAATGTCCCACGTACCATCACTGGCTAGTGCCTGCTTCAGAGAAATAGAGATAAAAATATGTGATACAGAGCTATACATAACAGTGAGATTTCATAAGTCTGATTTGCACTAGGAGACATCCAATGAAAGAATGAGCTTAGTGCAATGCACATAAAGGTGATCCAGTTTCAATGTTGACCCTCTCTTCTACATTTATTACCAGATAAGAGGATCTTGTGTGTTACCATATCAGCACATACCTAAAAAACGTGTGTACATATCAGAAGAAGGTGAGTCATAGTCCTTATACAAACAGTTCCAGAGATAGGGCTTGCCAGGCACACCCTGTGGTGCACTTTGCAAGCACTACGTACTTAGGAAATCCTATCTTGACTTGCTCCAGTACTCTTGCATATTATTTCATATTGAAACATATTATTTAGCAACATCTACGACTATGTTTGGGGCAATTAAAAGCAATAGTCTAGATTTCAGCTTAAAGACATATGCATAAGTGAATGCGGGCAATGACGTGCAGTATCTCGGAGGGTTGCTAGATGGTGCTAAAGCATGTACAGAAGTGGATCACATGTAACTACTGCATCGGCGGTTTTGATTACGAGTTAGTGCGGAAGAGAGAAAAACTGAAGATGTTTTCTATCTGTCCTATTTTCTACATCACCTCCAATGGAAAGGACACCTCAGCTTCCTTGGTTTCTCAATGAATGTTTTATTCAGATTTGCCCCAAATTACTAAGCTCACATTTTTATGTACTTTTACAGTATTTTCTATTTACAGCAGAACTGACTAAATATATTTTGATGAGGAGACAATTTACCAAAAGCTGGCATTTCGGGAAGACTGACATTATTCAGGGGAAAAAAAGAGAACTGTTAAAATACTTTCTTTCAACATTTCCAGAAGAATACACATTGACTTTAGTTTTTCAAAGAGCATATTCACTTAAAAATTTCTACTTGCTCAATTTTTGTAAATGTTTACTTGACTGGAGGAGGGAGATATGAAGTGAATAATATCTAAAAAGTAAAGTGAGACTTGCACCAAAAATGGAATGGAATGTTTCAGGTAAAATAAAAAAGAGTTGAAAGGAGTACACAAGGGATAAAAATTATTCTTTGGTGAATAAGAAAATTATTCAGAGTGATTAACTATTGTTTGTATATGATGTCATTTTGAAAACTGCGTAAAATTAGAAAAAGCTGAATTCTAACTTGTTTTGATACCAATAAATGCTGGCAATGACAACATTTGTCTGAGTAGTTTGGGGGAATTTAACATTAATCAGGGTTTTAATTAGGAAAACAACAAGATTGGCTATAATTCTGTGGAGACAAGCTGTAACAAACTTCCTCGTAGGTCAGATTCAGTTAACTTACAGCCCAAAGAGCATGAAACCACACTGTGATTTAGCAAGCCCAAAGTCTGCCTGAGTTTTATTCATAAAACAATTCGAGCACACTGCTTCTATCATCAGCATTATTAGATAGCATCAATGGTGTTCTCAACACTTTATTGATTAGTTACTTCCTTTTCCAGGCATATAAATATATGGCCATTTTCATCAAGTCTGAATGTCTCATGCACCACTGAAATTATCATTCCTGTCCCACTATGATATGGAAATATGTGTCAAAGATAGGACAATCTAAATAATCACAAGAAGAAAATTGCTGAGAGAAATTCCTATGATGAATGAACACTTACTGTCATAAGGCTTTATCTTGGCCTGGTGTTTCATATCAGCATGACATCTGAAAGAGGGAAGAGATAAACTTGCTGTGCCCATGCTCAGAACTGACCAAACATCAGCTGTCAATGGTTGACATGGTCCCAAGTCCAAACAAGGTCACATTAGTTGTAGATTGGAATTTTATTGCATGCCAACAGCCAGTTTTTGCCTGAAACACACACTGCAGATGTGTCCTTTAAAAAATGAAGATTTTTATCCCTTTTGTTATTAATGGACTCATATTAGGCTGTCTTCAGCTGTGGTCATATTTTGTTTATTGTAGCATGAAATGTCACTGCTTGTAAAAGAGCTAGGGAGATTCCAGTAAGGTCAATCAAAAATTTTCCTTAGATATTTGATCAACACTTAGGCCAAAAGACAGTTCTCAGATTAGCAGAGGACTTTAAAATGAGACTTGATTAATTTAAAAAGTCTATAACAAAATAATTTTTAACTTGAATTGGGGAAAACCCATGTTTTATTCTTTGTTCTGTTCCTAATAAAATTACATGCTCATTCTATATTATGTATTTGAGAAACCACAGCATTTTAGCCAGATCTCCTCAATACTCCTCATTTCCTGTTTGACATGCTTTGCACCTCTTGATGTGAGTTTTCACTGGGATCACTTTGTTAATTCTGGCTGATTGTACAACCTCCCATGAGGTGATCACTTAAGCCACTCTTGAAAAAGCCCTTGGTAGAAAAGAAGTACTCACCAGTGTGGACTTCTGTCTCACTGACTATTTACATATTTTATGTAAGGAATGTATATACTGAGATAAGCAAACACTCAGTAGAACAAGAACTAGGACATGGTTCTCATTTACTGCTGGCAAGCTTACTATTGCTAGACGAAAAGTGTAGTTCCCATTTAAATACAGAATTTCTATGCCAAGCAGACACTTCAGTGAAAGGAGCCAAGAGCTGTGTTCCCCTCTTTCCTATTCCACGCAAGTAGCAGCTAGCTGGGGTATTAGGAGGCTTCCTCAGGTGCCTGGGCATGAAGTGAGGCTCATTCTCAAGAGACACAGCTCAGAAGCAGAGGAAGAGATTACACCCAGGTCTGTCTCTTCCTGCATGACTGTACTGACTACAGAGCAAATACCCATCACGGTCATAGAGGGACTGCCAGCAGCAGAGGTTGGTGTGCTCCTGCATGGGCAGTCCTGAGCCAGCAGCAGCCCAGCAGAGCTCTAGCAATAGCTATAGATGCCAACTGCTCATCGTGGGCAGATAAATATACTCATGAGCACCTTCAAAAGAAGGTACTTTATTAATAGCAAGTTGTTAGGCAGAGGTGGCTGCAGGCTTTGGCTCTTTCACAGTCAGTGCAGTAGCTAAGTTGGCATTCTGAGGATCACAGTTTTTGACTGAAGAATTTAAGCTGTGGGTGGTTTGGGATGTACCACCCAAGCCCATGAATCTACTCAAATGGTAATTCCACAACGTGAGGAAAAAATCTTAGTTGTTAAAGATGATCTAGCTCTGGATGATCTAGACCTTTCTTCAGAAAGGTCTTCACTGACCTCGGAAAAGGTTAGTGTTTACAGACTTTCTACTCAGCTGAGAAATTTTCTGTAATGGCCTTTAAGCGTATGTGTTTGTCAGTCACTCTTTTGTTAGGTGCAAATGTGAGCCTTTGTGAAAAGGCTACATAATGACTCTTGGTATTTACTGTTTCACAAAGGTTTCTGTGAAGCACCTGTAATGAACTCTATATCTATTTGAAAAGTAAAAGTTCTCATGATAACAATTATTACAAAAGTATCTGTGTTCAGAGTAATGTGTATATGAAGAAAGGAGATAAATTCTCTTTTTGGCATCCATAAAAATTCAGAGTGGGTCCAGTGACAAAATATGCTGTAGATTAATAAAAGTCTAAAATTAAGCAGAAATTCTCAGGTAAATGTATATATGCCAGAAGTCAGGCTAGGCTACATATGATCTGCTTAAAAAAGTTTTACAGTGATGGTGTACTTCATAGGCTGTGAGAAAACTTGTGTTTTGTTTTGAGGGTTTTTTTGTGTGCCATTTGCACTACTGGTGCACTGCAGATGTGTAAGAAATAATCAACACCTCTAGGAGTTTAAGTTTCATTACACAAGTTGTTGCCTGGAGCACACACGGACACATCTCTCTGGAAAAAAAGATCACATAGAATTGAAATCTACTCATCTCATGCCTGTTCCAACATGTTTTTTAGCCCCACACTAAAGTTGAAACCTTTAAAAGGACAGGCTTGCTTGATACAGTTTTAGATGCTTTCTGTAGCAGGAAATAATAGTGCTTTTAAAATGCAGTGAGCTGTCTGCAGAGCACACAAACAGTCTACCCAAAGAGCATAATATTAGAGCAGTAACACGCCTCATTTCAAAGCTAAATCTATCAAGGTCTGCAGAAATAACGCTAAAAAATCCTTCACCAGGAGGAAATGTAATCACCTCCGAAAGTGTGAGCCCCCAGAGCTGCTGAGACAAGGGAATTTCAGACCTTGGTTGTAATCTCATTATAAACAATACACATTATCTTTGGTATTGGGAAAGTGAGCCTACTGCCTTGCATTTGGTTACAAGATGACCACTTTCATCCTGTCAGAACAAGAGGAATCATCAGAGGCACGTGAGAGTTATGCTCTGAGCTGTATCAGTGAAAGCTGTAAAAACTCACAGCTTATTTATATTAAAATATTTTTGGAGTAAGTAATGCAAATAATGGGGTAAAACATGAAGAAAGTAAATGGTGAGGAGGAGGTGAGCAGTTTGTGTATGTTTGGGAGCTGCAAAGGAACTGAAGGAATGCCAGGGTTGAATTAATTTCCTATTCACTACATTCCCTAGCCTAAGAATAGAATAAAATTACAAAACACATACATCTCTTTAAAAAGTAGACCTTGGAAAGTAGAACAAAAGCAGTCAGTTTGAACAGGAAACACTAATGTCTGGGAAATAGTAAGAGGAACTATTCCACAGAAGAAGGATATCATCCTGCAGATGACCTTATACTTGCCTGTGCAGGCCGGAATGGGGTGTGGGATGGGGAGGGAGAGAGAGGATTGGAAAGGGGGAGGAATGATTACTTTTCTCCTACTATTTATTCAGTGTAAAGAAAAAATGTTACTTTAGAGACAACACATGCATTGTGCTGGCTTCAAAGAGCTAGTCACCAGCAAGGCCAAATCTTGGAAGATGCTAAGCCTCTTACAGCTTCTGTTGGCTGCACGGTAGTTGGCATGGTGCAGCCCTTTTTGGAGCTGGTCTCAGGAGAACTATGAAAAAAAGCCGCACCGAACAATATCATAAGATTGTAAGCGAAACAGGACAAAACTCTCAGCAGGCACTGCATAGCCCCTTCACAACTAGATATGCCATCTGCTTCCAATCTGTCCTGAACAAATCAAGCTCATCAATTAAGCAGAGAGCTCCTCAAAGACAGGAGTACTTGACTTTGACTCACAGCCGTAAAAACTCAAGTCAAATTTTCTGTGTACTAGAGTTTGTGTCAGAGCACCATTAGGAAGAAAGGAAGAAAACTCTTCACCACATTAATCATCTTAGGAACCTCCTGGTCTGTAAGGACTTTCTTGTAAAACATGTGGTTGGACTGAGAAGTTCATAATCCAGTGTAGTTTTAGTGAAATCAGCTTGACTATTTTTATAAATGCTTAGCAACAGGAGCAAGAGAAAATCTTGGCAAAAATAAATGGATATTTTTCAGAAAAACTCTGGTTGCTTTTCTATACTTAAGGACCATAGGAGTTCTTCAGCAGAGACACAGAGGCATGCAAAGGCTTATGGGCATTTTTACAAATACATGCACATTTTATAAATAACTTTTTGTCTGGGTATTGCCTGGATGGATGCATAGTTTAACTGTGCCAGCACTCATGATGCCCACGAGGAAGCAGGGAAGAAACCGTGTCTTATCAAGAAGTGTTGGTCATGGTGGTGGTCCAAGTGGCACTCTACAGGCCAGGCCAGGCCTATAAGGACATTTCTGCCCATGTGTGATTTCCACATCCAGCTCACACCAGTAAATTAGTTTCCAGTTTATACCTAGAGACTTCTGGCACCATTGGTTTGGATAACTGAATTAAATGCATAAGAAACCAACTGCACTGTTCATTTGTGGTTCTCCGAACACTGCCAAGAAGTCATGACATCCACAGTGAATAATTGAACAACAGTTCTAGGCAGCAACTTCTGTTGTTTCAGACCTGGGTTCTTGCTTTTTATTAGCACTAAAAGCAATACTCTAAAAACCTTTTCACAAATGCGGAAGTGAGTTGAGATGTCTGGTGTGAGGGTTCCTCGTTTCAATATGTGCAATTGTACAAGGCACAGAGCTGTGTGAGGGAGAACTAATTCATGCTTAGCATGGAGCACTCTTATTTGAGGTAACTGAGCACAAATGCCAAAAATAAAACCCACAGTTCACAGACAACTTTATGTTGATTGTCCCTGGCCAAGGCTATGCCAGCAAGAATACATGCAGGCTTCTTTTGACATTTGAAAAAAAGTTTAGATAAAAAAAAATTGGATCTTGAATTTGATGAAAGTTTTTCATACCAAAATGCCTCAAATGAAACATTTCAAAACAAAGGATGCCCTTATCCATTGCAATTTTGCTTCACTGGAAGTATTCCTACCGCGTCACTGGCAATCATGCAAGTGAAGGACTAAAACCTTTTCTGTCTATGTACAGGAACAGAGCTAATACACAGGATGACCTCTCCCAGGCTTTTTCTTTTCTCCAGTTTCTCCCTTAGTACTTGGCTGACTGGAAGGTCTCCAGTTTCAGATTTAGTAAAAACCTGCTGTCGATCAAATAGATTTCTTCCCAAATAACCTATTCAGCTTTAACAGCCATGGAATTTCTTTAACATTACCACTGTGCATTATTGTTTGTAAGAAATGTAGCTATTCTTCAGCATATTTTAACTACACTTTTCAATATATAATTATTTTTGTCTGAAATATGTAAAATCAATGGCAGTACTGAAAACAATTCTCATTGATTTGAAGGTAATATGTAGTACGTGATCATTAAAATGTGAGCAGTAGCTAAACACGGTGCCTACAAGATGAAATGGGAAATAAAACATGGGATTTATTTCTGAGTAAGCTCATGGCTTCAATTATTATTGTTATAGAAGTCTTTTCTAATAGGAAATGTGTTGTTACAGTATGATGACCACATATTAGATTTACTTTAAAAAAACGAAAACCAGCTTACTTTTTAAAGCAGTGTTTCCATGTCGTTTATCAGTATGTCACAAACTATATCATCAGGAAATAGCACTTGATGTGCTTGCCCTTCATATCCTGCTTTACTGACTTCTGCTGCATTCTAGCAATACCTTATAGCTAATTTTTTTTTTTTCCAACTCCTTTATAAACAGATAAGGAACTACCTTTACATTTTGAACTTCCTGGCAATAAGTTTTGTAACAAAATCAAGTTTTATGGTAAGCCCCCTTTCAGGAACACATTATAAATAAATTAATCTGTCTTGGTTCCATGTACAGGTTAGGGCTTCTGTCTAAAGTGTATTATTCGTTGCATAAGAGAATCGTAGGCAGCTGACAGAAAAGGCTTTGGAGTTCAATTTGTCTGGAGTTCAAGTTTTTGCTTATAGATTTAACTTTGGAAGTCAAGGATCCTGGCTGGGAAAGTCATTGAAATTCAGAGGACTGAGAAGAAAAATCTTTGAGCTCTCTGAAACAGAATCCTCTGTTTTCCCAAACATAACAGCATGACACTATTAAGCAATGTCTTTGATCTGCAATAAGCATATCTAATTTGAATTCACTTGACATTACTGCTAGTATCAGCTAAGCCTTTTTGCATCTTCCAGATTGCAGGAATATTTTTATATAAGGAATATCTTCATCCCAAGCAGGAACATTTGAATCATGTCCTTTTCCTCTTCAGCAAATGTCACATGCTACAAATCCCAGCCCTTCAGTCACTTACTTAGAGGACCATAACAAACCAAAAATGAAATCTGTCATTCACTCACCTGTTTTAGGGAAAAAAAAGCAGTTTTAAGGACACTACCTCCTGTGATAAGAAATTTGCACAAAGCAAAATATCGTATCTTAAAAATTTCCTCTGGAGGAAATGACCAAAATTTGTATTTTTCCCTGAATGTTTGCATTTCCTTAGCCTATAAACGTTACTGCATAATGAAAATTACCAACCCAACACACCCAGATTATCAGGATTACTTCAAGATAGCCATGCCTCTTAGTAAGTAACATGGAAGAAAAGGAAGTAACTTACAGAAATTTCCATACCTTTCTACTATTTTATTATAAAATCTTTATAATTTCCTTCAGATATAAGCCACACTTTTCTGTCACAAGATGAACAGAGAATCATAAAATTGTAGAATGGTTGGAGTTGGAAGGGACTTTAAAGATTGTCTAGTTCCAAGCCCTCTGCCACGGCCAGGGTCAGAACTTAAATAACTCTTAAATATTAACAGGCAAGTTTTTTTCTCCCCTGGCTCTTTTTTCTTTCCACTAAGGAGATTCTTACTGAGAAATTTGCTTCTTGATCTTGCTGTGACCTGCCATAATCATCTCAGTCTTCTGTTTTCAAAGCATCAGTTTCATCAGCCACTGCATTAATGACCTGTTTCAAGGTTACCCTTGAAAACAGTGATAACTGTTTGGGGCTCGTATGTAAGAAACACATTGTAATGTGGGGCCTGATCCAAAGTCTATCACTTGTCCAACAAAGTCTTCTCAAGCTCTTCAAGAGATTTGAATTGGGTCCCAGACCTTTTGCCTCTGTAAAAGCCTGTGCAACACCAATGAAAACACAATAGCTCCTGTTAATATAACTAGTACGCTCATTACCATACAGCAAGCAATGCCAGAGAAGTGACTATGGTGGAACATCTTAAGTAGTTCATGAATGGAGAGGACTACCTGTGTGTGCACTTCCTTTACTTTTGTGAGAAAATAAAGAATGAATCTTTAACTCTACAAAGCTTTGGCCTTGATCTTTGGACTTGACTGGAAGACCAGCATGCAAACAGCACATGCAAACCCATGAGGTCAAATAGCACTGCAGAATCTTCTTAAAAGTGAGTACTTCCAGTTATTTATAATGCAGCAGCTCCACGTCACAGAGGATCTTCTTGTTTGGTGGCTTCTTTGGGGAGCAGAAGACTGCTGGAGTCACACCATCTGACAGGGAAGCAGAGGGAGTGTCCTCAAGATCAATCACTATTCCCAGTCTGAAATCTACTTTGGGAACAGGCAATCTTTCCTTACATGGCAGGAGAATACACAATAAAGACATTACATGTCCAGTGTTGACAGACATTCCAAACGAATGTGAAAATTTTCCTGAAACATACCCAGTGCATAGCACAAAATCATAAGAATGTTTTTAAAGAGTAATATTGCCCTGGCTGAAAGTGCAGGATCCTGATTGTGAAAAGCTTTTCCACTCTGATGGAAGAAGAAATCTTAGATCTTGTCAGTTTCCTAAATATAATTTCATAAGAAAGATGAAAGAGGTCTTTCCTGTGCAACCAATTTTTATCTATATACACCCATTTTGCAGGTCATTAGATGGCTAACTGAGCATCAAGTAGCAGCCTCCCATATCCTGTATTATTCAGAATGGGATACATCAGAATTGGGAGCTTCATTTAAAACACAGACAGAGCAAAGGAAGCTGGCAAGAAGCAATGTCAAAGGAATTGTCTGCTGAGGCTTCAGGCAGGGCTGGAGGCACCGAAAAAATACTGTTAGCTGACTAACAAGCCATGGGTCTTCAGAAGGACACAGGAGGACGCAAGATTTCAGTACCCTAGAGAGGATGCTTAGTGGTGGTAAATTTTTACAGTATTCATGACAGAAAAAGAGAATAAGCTCTTTTCTAAAAGAAATTGGTAATCTTTCTCCCCTCTCTTCTGTCCTTTTATTATGTCTTTTTTTTTTTCGAAGTAGATTTTTTTCCCCTTGAATTATTGACACAACTATGTTACATGCTAATTCTGCAAGGGGAGAGGGGTAGATTAATTTTTGATACCTCAGTTCTGGTTGTGGTTCAGGCACCAGCTGATTTAAGATTGCATACTTATGCATAATAGCATTTCCAATTTACTTACTGAGGGAATCCATGCTCAGAAATTTTATATACTAAATTCCCCAAAGGCTTCTTTTTTCTTCCTTTCCCCTTCCCCTTCCCCTTCCCCTTCCCCTTTCCCTTTCCCTTTCCCTTTCCCTTTCCCTTTCCCTTTCCCTTTCCCTTTCCTTCCCTTCCCTTCCCTTCCCTTCCCTTCCCTTCCCTTCCCTCTTTCCCTTTCTTCAAAAATATATATGAAAAATGGTACTGTATTTTACTTAGATTTATTGGAAAACCAGCTGATAGACAATGACTTCCAAAAAGACTTCTGAAGAAACAAGCACAATAATGTCTTTAAAAGGTTATCTGAAGTTGCTTGTATACCATTCCTGAAACAAGACTACGTTTAGTTATATCCCAGTCTTACCTAATCAAACAGTGTTTGAGACTGAGTGCTAGGCATTGTTGTTATGGCAAATGAATGCATCACAACTGTTCTAGCAGTTTTCAGCCTGAAATTGTTAAAATACATTTCTGGTTAACTCTTTTAGAGAGAAAAGATGAAAGAAAAATTTTTGTGCATATAAAGCTGTTGCTTAGGTGTGATATTGAGAATCAGCATTTAATTATTTCCTCTTTTCTGAATATTTAAATGTGTATTGTCTTAAATTTATTTTAATTAAGAAAGGCTTTTTTCTGGTTTATTTTTCTTCTAGAACTTGGATCTTTAAGACACTGTTAACTTAGAAATACTATGAAATTTATTTATTTTTAAAATAAATAAATTTTATTACAAAATAAATTTTGTGGCAACTGACAATGAAAATATGAATTATCTTTTTTTCGTATTATTTGAAGGAACATACAGTAAATTAAAGTGTTAACAAGGTGATCAACATACAAAATCTGCCCAGATGTGAATGTGAAGTTTCATAGATTTCAGAAGCAGAAGAGTTTTACCTATGTTTTTCCCGCAGATTAATTAATCAGTCCGTTTTTCTTTTTGGTATATATGATAAAAATACCTGAAATACACAGGTTACTGGAAATATAGACTGAAATGAGATGTGAAATATAAAACCCTACAGTGAAGAAAGACCTTTGCAATACCTAACCAAAATGCCTTCCCTGTTTGACTGGGATTCTAGGTACTGATACATACTAAGAATGTGTATTTTCCCCCCAACCACTTACACATTATCATATTCTGATTATATTTAAACCATGTTTCCTAAATTTTGTTATGAGATGATGTGTGCGACAGTAACAGCTATGGAAAATAAAAGCTGTATCACTATCACATACGTAGTTCCCCCTACACATTCAAATAGTTAGGTGAAGTTGTATTAATTTCCTATTTTCTGACAAAACTTATCCTTTTTCTAATGCTACATACTTGAAAATTGATTGTTTAATAATGTATTACCAAGTCATTTCCCAGATAAAAATTAGGCTGACAGATATTTCATTCCTTCAATCCTCCTTTTCTTTAGTCCTTAGGGCAGACCTATTCTTTTTATATAAATTCTATAAAGTAACAAACGTTACTTCAAATGTCCTTTTGACTAGTTCTGTTGCTTTAGGGTCAATTTCCTTATGCTTTGCTGTACTTGAGATAACAGAAAACTTTTGTTGCTTGTTCTTTCTTTCTTCTGGCCTACATTCTTATCTCCTTGTCAAAGTTATTTGTATGCGGTACATGATTAAAAGTAGCCTTTTTTTTTCGGTGATAACTGAAGCAAAAGAATGTAACAAGCTATTGAAGATATTTCCATATCTATTACCTTTTTCCCTTTCGTCTTCTGTACTGTATCTGTACTCTTCTTATCTGTTTACTTATATATAGAAATTGTTAACTTGTTAACTCTCTTTTACTAACACACCTCATTTTGAATCTTACTCTTTCTAGCTTTATCATCACTTCCTTGATCTATTTCTTCCTACTGATCCTTCATAATGTGACTATCCACTTCTGCAATCTTTTTGATTTCCAAGTCATTGACCAACTCTCAGTACACTCATAATGATATTACTCTCTTTATTTCACAGTGACTGTGTGCTATCCGCCATCTAACCTGGCCTTGAACGCTTCCAGGGACAGGACATCTACAAATTCTCTGGGCAACCTGTTCCAGTGTCTCACCACCCTCACAGAAAAGAATTTCTTCCTAATATCTAATCTAAATCATAGAATCTTAACATCACCTAGGTTGGAAGGGATCTTTAAGATCAAGTCCAACCATTTATTTATTGCTGCCAAAGACTTCAACACCACGTCTACCCATCTTTTAAATACCTCCAGGTATTTAAATCTACTCTCTTTCAGTTTAAAACCGTTACCCCTTGTCCAATCACTATACCCCCTGATAAAGAGTCCCTCCCCATCTTTCCTGTAGGCCCCCTTTAAGTACTGGAAGGTCACTATAAGGTCTCCTTAGAGCCTTCTCTTCTCCAGGCTGAACAATCCCAACTCTGTCAGCCTGTCTTCACAGGAGAGGTACTTCAGCCCCCTGATCATCTTCGTGGCCCTCCCCTGGACCTGCTCCAGGAGGTCCAAGTCCTTCTTATGTTGGGGGCCTCATAGCTGGTCGCAGTACTCCAGGTGGGGTCTCACAAGAGTGGAACAGAGGGGGAGAATCACCTCCCTTGACCTGAGGGTGCAGTCAATCCCACTGTTGATGTCGCCAGCAAAGATGTTAAAACAGCACTGGTCCCAGTACCAGCCCCTGAAGAACACCACTCAACACTGCTCTCCACTCGGACACCAATCCATTGACTGCAACTCTTTGAGTGCAGCCATCCAGCCAGTTCCTTATCCATCAAATCCATGTCTCTCCAATTTAGAGACAACGATGTCATGTGGGACAGTGTCAAATGCTTTGGAAAAGTCCAGGTAGGTGACATCTGTTGGTCTCCCCTTATCCATCAACGTTGTAATGCCGTCATAGAAGGCCACCAGATTTGTCAGGCATGACTTGCCCCTGGTGAAGCCATGTTGGCTGTCACCAATCACCTCCTTATTTTCCATGTGCCTTCGCAGAGTTTCCAGGAGTATCTGCTCCATGATCTTGCTTGCACAGAGGTGAGACTGACCGGCCTGTAGTTCCCCGAGTCCTCCTTTTTTTCCTTTTTTAAAATGGGTGTTGTTTCCCCTTTTCCAGTCAGTGGGAACTTCACCAGACTGCCACAACTTTTCAAATATAATGGAAAGTGGTTTAGTAACTTCATCTGCCAGTTCCTTGAGGACTCCCACATGTATCTCATCGGGTTGCATGGACTTGTATACCTTCAGGTTCCTTAGATGGTCTCATACTTGATCTTCTCCTACAGGGGGTGACTGTACAATGGGGACCTCATTCTCCCAGTCCCTGCCTTTTGCCTTCTGTGACCTGGGTGGTTTGGCTATAGCCCTTGACGGTGAAGACTGAGGCAAAAAAGTCATTGAGTACCTCAGTCTTCTCTATATCCCGGGTAACCAGGTCTCCCATTTCCTTCTGGAGATGGCCAACATTTTCTCTAGTGTTCCTTTTATCACTGACATACCTGTAGAAGCTTTTGTTGTTGCCCTTGATGTCCCTGGCCAGATTTAACTCTATCTGGGCTTTAGCCTTCCTAACCTGATCCCTGGCTGCTCAGACAATTTATATTCCTCCCAGGCTACCTGTCCTTGCTTCCACCCTCTGTAGGCTTCCTTTTTGAGTTTGAGTTTGTCCAGGAACTCCTTGTTCATTCATGCAGACCTCCTGGCATTTTTGCCTGTTTTTGCCCTTTGTTGGGATGCATTGCTCCTGAGCTTGGAGGAGGTGATCCTTGAATATTCACCAGCTTTCTTGGGCCCCTTTTCCTTCCAGGGCTTTATCCCACTCTACTCTACCAAGCAGGTCCATGAAGAGCAAAAGTCTGCTCTCTACGAAAGATGTGTGAACTTAGAAATGACAATACCTAACAACAGTAAGTGTGTTGGATGACCCACAAAGCCTCCTTCCACAAAGTGGCAAAGTTACAACTCATAATTTTTCATTGTCCATTCTTTGTTCAAGTGACACATATGGTGGAATTCAGATCACAGAGTAAAACATATATAATCTCTAAAAAATATAGTGTATATATATACAGGACACATACAATGATGGTGTCTGCATGTAAGCTATTCATTTAACCTCTTATTATAGCCAAGACATATAGTTTCAGTACAGTCAACAGTTGAGGAAGTTGATTAGTAGATTGGATACATGTTTTTGTTTTAGGGAGAGCTGTGTAATTCCACTGACTGTTCTGATTAAATATCAGTTACTGATAGGAGCTGAACAAACCTAGCTCACATTTACACATCTGTTTTTGATGATTCACTTTGTAAGTGAAATCTTATTTTTAAGACTTACTTCATTTGCCAAAGCATAGATGTCTCACACTACCTTAAATACCCTGAGAATTACCTCATGGCCCTCATCTTTCTTTCCAAAGGGCCTGGATCTACCTTTAGTTCTGTACCATACCTGAAACCTCATGCAAATATCTTTGCCAATGAAGAGCATCTCAAGATGTATTGAATTCCCCCCTATGGGTGATTCACTTAATCTATTGCTCATACAGAATTTATGTTTTGCAGAAGTTTTTACCATGCACTGTAAATCCCTCCCAAGGTTCCTCTCAAAATTTAGCCAATATACCCTAAATTATTAACCCAGACAGTCTGATAATTTGTATATAATTACCAGTCTCCACTGTGTCAGACTTGATTTTGCTTGACAGAATTCCTAAAACTACTAGAAGTGGTCACTTCTTGAACCCTTACTGACTAATCATTTTCTCTGTCAAGGACCACATATGAACCCCCTAGAAGGGGCCATTAGACTAGATCCTTGTTTCAGGTTATTGACCTGAGAGTTCATTGGGCTTGATTCTGTTTCCTGTCTAACTGAGCCACCTTTATGATAGATAACCAACAGAAGAGGAGTTATGAACTTGGGGGGAGAAAAATTGGTATTTAAATCATAGAATCATAGAGTACCAGGTTGGAAGGGACCTCAAGGATCATCTGGTCCAACCTTCAAATCTAAGCTATTGAGAGAATGCGAATATTGAACTAAATATTTTTCAGGAAACATCAGGTAAAAAAAATGAAAAGTGTTGCAAAATTGCTTTTTTTAATTGAAGTTTTTTTCTCATACAAAAAGGCACTTAAGTCCTGTTTTAGTTAACTGGAAATGTTTTATCACATCCCTCATTTCCTCTTGTTTTTTAACATGACTCCTAAAAGAACTATATTACATTATATAAATAGAACTCATTGTCAAAATAAATCATTTTATGGAAAAATTTGCCCCAAAGTAAATTTTTGTGGATCTTTGCAAAGTGACATGCTTAGCCTTTTTATTTGTGGAGGCCCATAAACATATCTAAAATTCAAGATATAGCTTGTAGCATAAGCAAAAATCTTTTACAAAAGCATAAAAATGAATCTACCATTAACGATAAGCAGCAATCAAAATGAAAATTTTAAAATAGAAAATGGATATTAATGACATAACTCATACTTTGTCTTCATTGAAATTATTTTTATTTTCCTTTTTAAAAAAATAAACATCCAATTGTAAAGTTATAAGTAACCACTGCTGTGTTTAGTTCACTGAAGTAAAAGTCAATATCATTTTTAACTTGAAACAATATTGTTTTGACACACAGTATGGCATTTAAAATTAGACATTCATCTTTTAATTCTTCCATAAATTAACAGTGGTCATATGTATACTACTAAATACATTCTCTGCCTCTGAGTGTGAATGACACAGTACAGGTCATACAGCTTCGCACTATTGCCCTTCAAACTGGGGTGGCTCTTGTCAAACTGTTTAGTGCTAATGGTTCCTGCCTATGTCAAGCCCTGAACTGTCCCCAGGCATTTTTCAGCAAAGTAGTGTTTGACCTAGGTTAACCCATGCCGGGATTGTGCTAACATTTAACAGTAAGGACAATAAAATGCCAACATTGTGGCATTTGCCTTCCTTACTTTAAATGATAACAGAGATACAACTATTATGTACCCTATGCCTCTCATTCAGTACGGTAAATCTAAAAATTTTCCTATTGAATTTAAGGGGACTAGTCAAGTTCTTAAAGTTATGTACTTTAACTTCTTGTTGAATGAACACAATAAACACAAGGAAACAAGTTTCATCACATTGGGAAATGTTATCTGTTTCAAGTAATTTCATAATCCTAAAAAACAATATAGCACAGGATCTGAAGTTAACACACAGCTAGAAAGAGATTACTGGATAGATCATGACTACCTGACATTTCTCAACAAATGGTAAAGATAATGACAAAGAGGTGGACGATGGCCTTTGTTGGAATCTTAAGATTTGTCCTTGGATAACACGTAACAATGTTTCTGTTATTGTCTGTAGCAATATCAGTATTAAAAAAAAATTTAAAAAAGATAAAAGTCTGTATGCTACAATGAGAAATGAAAGGAAGAATCATCAGGAAATATTAGAATCTTTTAAGTAGGAAAGACAAAAGGTTTGAGACTCCTTAAAGGAAACAGCAATTTGAAGTACAGTATCATTGGACAAGTAGCAAGGTTGATTTTTACTTGTTTTTATTTAAGAATAAAAGAAGTATAATTTTTTTTCTTCTCTATTCCCTGAAATGGAAGCAGTCAGACAGCAAAAGCCCCATATAAAAATACCCAAATCAGAAATGAACAAAATTCTGAGATAAAATTAGAAGTCCTGAAGACCTAGCCCAGTGTTCGCTCTGATAGTTAGCATTCCTAAATGATATGGAAAGAATGGATGTTCCTTCTCTGTCCTGATCAGTTTCAGTCTCTGTATCTTTTCCTTTTGTCTTCAGTGATATTTAAGTCAACTAGTGTATGTCTTTTTTAGCTAATTGCTAAAGAAATTTAGTTAAAAGTATCTTGGACAAAGAAAAGCCCCCAGTCAGAAGCAGAGGAAAAAAGGAAAAGGAAAGGCAGAAAAAAAACCCCTACTTTTTTTATATTTTACTCCTTGTATGAGATCTAACATTCTGCAAGCAAGAGACAATCCGGTCAAGCAGAATTATTTTGAGCTGAGTTATTGCTTAGTTTGACATATATATAATCTGAAAATTTGAGGGAGAAAGAAGTATAAAATGCTTAACAAAGAAATAGTATAATATACAAAGAGTTTAAGAAATGTTTTATTTTAATTGGGTTTTATTGGCCCAGCATTAGCAGAAAACATTTCAAAATATATTAGTAATCTTTCTAAGTGGATAATGATCAGGACCCGCATGAAATCTGTAGTTTAAAAAAGGATTGTCAATTTTTCTCATGTACCTCATACTTATTATGCCACTTTTGAAACCTAAAAAACCTTATTGTTTTAATATTCCTATTGTTATTTTCACAGAACATTCTTGAGAGAACAAGGACTTATCATCTCCAGTACAACAGTCAGAAAGATCTGTTCCAATATTCTTTCTAAACAGAGTGGTTGTAGAAGAAAAATGACAAAACAAAACCTGATGTTAATTACCCTGTTTTAAATTACTTTTCTAAACACGCGATTCCAAAACAGTATTTTCTACTTCATTACTGTTATGATCATCACATACTTTTTTCTAAATGTTTCTGCAACCTCATCTGTGAATTTCCTAAGACACTGATGCCTGCTCATCTTGGCGGCTTTTTTGCATTAATTTCTCTCTATTGTCGAAGAGGTACACATAGCTTTTCTGATTGAATTAAAGTTAAGGATAATCCTTAATCTCTCCAGTTATAACAGTGGGTTGCAGATCAGACCTATGTGTCAAAATAGTATGATTTTTCAGGAGAATGTACAGAAATCATTTTAGTGCAATTATATGTCTAATGTTAATCACATGATTAAAAATTCAGTCCACCAAACCTGTCGATAAAAAACTTTCACCATGTTCATTCCTTGCAAACTGAAGACATCACAGAGCAACAGTTTGTGCAAGTGAAAACAGAAGTTCCTACAACAGTACCTCAAGTACTCATTGACAGAACTAGGACAAACTGCCACAATAATTTTGGCCTAATTATGTTATTTTGCCTCTTGCCGGGACTAGTCCTAGCCACTGGGGTAAAAAAGTCTGGCATTGTAGAAGTTGTATAGGGCAAACAGAAAAGCTTTTTAATTGACTTTGCCTCTAATTTATTCAAATAATAAACACATGCATATTTGGTTTCAGTGAAGTTAAGCAGTTGTATTTTGTTATATACAAACAACAGGACAGGATTCAAACCTGAATCTTTAACCTTTCAAGTATTTGACTAGGTTGCCTAGTACTGTGTCCAGTCCAGTCTTGAAAACATCTAAGAATAGAAAATCCACAACCACTATAGACAACTTTTCCGGTCCTTGACTGTCCTCGTGGTGGGAAAGTCTGTTCTTATATCCCATTTGAACCTTTGCTATCAGAATTTATGACTATTAGCTCATTCCTGCAATGCACATAAGGAGCCACTCTTGTTTATGACTACCACATAGATACCAGGAGGCTGTTCTTAGGTTACCCAAACCCCATCTCTTCTCCAGGCTGAACAAGTGCTGGTCCCTCAGCTTATCCTCCAGCGCAAGTGCTTCAGCTCCGACAATCACAAAATCACAGAATACTTGAGGTTGGAAGGCACCTCAGGAGGTCATCTTGTCCAGTGCGCCTGCTCAAGCAGAGCCGCCTAGAGTAGGATGCTCAGCACCGTGTCCAGACAGCTCTTCCTCCAAGGAGGAAAACTACACAACCTCTCTGGGCAACGTGTGCCAATGCTCAGTCACCGCTGGTAAAAAAGTGCTTCCTGATGTTCAGACGGAACATTCTGTGTTTCAGTTCGTGCCCATTTCCTCTGGTCCTGCCACTGGGCACCACTGAAAAGACCCTGGATCCATCTTCTTTGCACTCTCCCTTCAGGTGTTACAGACATTGATGAGATTCCCCCAAGCCAATTTGCGCAGAGCTCATATCAGCAGAGGTGGTCATTCTGCTGTTCTGTGTTCTCTTCTACAGCTATAGAAATGGACTGCTTCTGTTCTGATCAGATCTAAAATGTATTCCAGGCTAGAAGTCTCAGGTCCCTCAGCCTTTCCTCATGTTAGAGGTGCTCCAGTCCCTTGACCATCTTTGTGGCCCTTCGCTGGACTCCAGTAGCTCCATATCTCTCTTGTACTGGGGAGCCAAAAACTGGACACAGTACTCTAGGTGTGGCCTCACCAGTGCTCAACAGAGGTGGGGATCAACTCCTTCACCTCTGTGATTCTCCCCCTCTACTCTGCTCTGGTAAGACCCCACCTGGAGCACTGCATCCATCTCTGGGACTCCCAGAAAAAGAGAGATGGACTTGTTAGAGAGGGTCCAGAGGAGGGCCATGAAAAAGATCAGAGGGCTGGAACATCTCTCCTATGAAGAAAGGCTGAGAGAGTTGGGTTTGTTCAGCCTGGAGAAGAGAAGGCTCTGAGGACACCTTATTGCAGCCTTTCGTTACTTAAGGGGGGCTTATAAGAAAGATGGAGAGAGATATTTTACCAGGGCCTGTAGTGGTAGGACACAGGGCAATGGTTTTAAACTGAGAGAGGGTAGGTTTAGACTGGACATAAGGAAGATGTTTTTATGATGAGGGTGGTGAGACACTGGAATGGGTTTCCCAGAGAAGTTGTGGATGCCCCATCATTGGAAGTGTTGAAAGTCAGGTTGGATGGGGCTTTGAACAATCTGATCTAGTGAATAATGTCCCTGCCCATGGCAGGGAAGTTGGACTAGATGATTGTTAAATGTCCCTTCCAAAGCATACCATTTATGATTCTATGATCTTACGAGAAACAGTGTTGAAAGCCTTACTGAAATCAAGGCAGACAGTATCCACTGCTCTCTCCTTTCATCTACCAGGCCAATCATTTCATCATAGATTATCAGGTTGGTCAAGCATGACTTTCCCTTGGTGAATACGTGCTGACTACTCCTTATCGCCTTCTTGTCCTTCATATGCTGTTTTTGAGGACAGAGGTGAGATTTACTTTCTTCGAGTCCTCTGACACTTCTCCCAATAGTCATGATTGTTCAAAGATATGAGGAGTGGCCTTGCAGTGACACCAGCCAGCTTCCTAAGTATTCCCTGATCTGATCCTTTTCCACCAGGGTTACATCTTCGTTGCTCCAGACTGTCCCCCCTGTTGAAATGCTAGAACAGTAAGCACTGTCCCAAAAAATATTTAACTTAAAATATGATAATTTTTATTTCAACATATTGAACTATGGCATAGAATGTTATTTTTTTATGGAATAGGTGCATAACAAAAGCACATGTACAAGCCACACCTGCCCTTATTTTGATTGATGTAAATTGCCATGCAGCTTGGAAAAAACAAAACATAAATTAGACAATATTAAAATAAGCATTATCACTCTATGTTTTATGGAACAATTTATAATGTTATGCATGCTTGATATATTAATGTTCTAAGATTTCCATAGCTTTGAATAGAGACAGTATCTCCCACTATAATAAAAATTTAAGTGCCAGAATCTGAACTGATTTGTATCACCATGTATTAAAAATAGTTGTTAAAATCACTTGACAGGTGTCAGAACCTGTGCTTTGCTCTCTCAAAGTGTATTATTAATTGTACTAGCATAATGATGATACAAATTAGGTAGTAACTTCTGAAAATAAGAATGCTATCTTTCTTTGAATCCTTTTGACATAGTTTTCCATAAGCATTGATATTCTACTATAGTATTTCCTTAGTTCACATATGCTAGGTTATTTTCCTGAAGCCATGTGAAGTAAAACATTTGAGTTGAAAGTGATGTCTTGGACATCATTCCAGGACCTGTCTTAGAGGCTCTAGAAATAAATAATAGCAAACAATACACATCTCCCTAGCACAATTTTAGAAGATCACTGGACACATTTAAATTTCAGCCTCTTGCTTAATGCGATGTGAAATTGAGAAAACAATGCCTAAATCTCAGTTCTTTGAATAATACTATTTTCTAGATTGGCTTTATTTATATCTAGATGGCTCTCATTGCATTGAATTCAACCAGAAAAACAGAAATACAGACTAAGATTACAGAATTTTCCCTGAAGAGAAAAACTGGATTTTAGACTCTCCTCAGTTTAAAGTATATTGAGCCTCCTACGTACTAGGAGAGAAGAGATGTTCTAATAAAAGCAATGCTATTTTCAGTGTTCTAGTAATTTCAACAATTGTTTATTTTGTTCTTAGCTGATTAAGGCAAACCCTTCTCAGAAAGACACATTACGTTCTTCAAAAGTCAGATGGCTCCTGAGTACCCCAGAGCTACATAACCCTTACATTTCCTACTAACCCCAGCTTCTCTTTTGTTTCTCACAGCCAACCAGAATGAAGTCAGGAATACAATACCAATTCTGTTAAAAGGGGGAGTCTTATTCCACTGGATAGGATTCTAATCAAGAAGTATAAAATGTTGAGTTTCTGATTGTTGGACTGTTTCTATATTTCATTTTAGTCCTTGAGTGGATTTTAAAAAAGGAAACCACATGTTGACATACTTGCTGAGGGCTCTAAATTCTGTATTCTTTACTTGTCGGTAAACCCGGCCCAAACCATGACACTGGGTTTCAGCTGGGCACATGGGATCTGCCTGTTCTTAATATAGCTTTTCTGTATGGATGAAGACAATCTCCTGAAATGTAGGAAACATGGGCACTTCACCCACAGTGTGAGGATCCCCATACATCAGATCCCACATTCCTGAACAAATGGTCGGTATCCTAAGTTAAATTCATACAAAAGGAATCAATTACTCAGATATCTAAGGCCACAACAATAATTTAAACAGTTAAAATTTACTTGGTAGATATACCTTGTTGCAGCCCTTACAAAGAATGCAGAAGCTCGAGTGTATCAATCCATGACAGCAAAACAAGTTGAAGCAATAAGCTACAAGTTTTTCTGCCATTCTAAAATCCCAGCTCCTCCCCATTTACACTGTGAGGAGTTTAGAGGACCTAAATCATCCTTGCAAATTTCATTTTTGGAGCTGGGCTAGTAGCTTTCAGATATTGAAAAGTAATACTTGTAGTGCCTGATGTCCTTTTGTCTGTATCTGTACTGCTAAATTAGAAAGGGCCACTGAGTGAATTCAGGCTCAAAGTGATTGCACACATTTCTTCATTGTTAACATACTCACTACTCACCGTTACCTGACAGAACTCTGATACAGAAGGAAGTAGCTCTGAACAGTTTGTGTGAGAACTGGTTAGTTCCATTTCAGACTATCTCTCCCTACTAATAGTCCAGATGTGACTTGCGTTGAATCTAAAGCCTAGTAGTTATTTTTATTTTTCCTTGGTTTTTTTCCTTCATTCTGCAGCAATATAACACATTTATTCATCTGTTGAACCGTGATCATGTAAAACATTGTCTTTAGTGTGTTTGAAAGAAATTACAAGCCTGGAAACCAGTTATTTTTTATCGTGTTAGTGTTCTCTTACTGCCTAAGGTGATAACAATAAATTCATTAGAAATATTCAAAGATTGACCACAAACTGTACAGATACCTGATGAAAACAGTATTGGCTTGCCTGGCATTAAGAAATGGAAACTGAAAATTTGTATCACTGTGTCATACAAAACGTGCTGTTACTATATCAACATTTCAAAAAACAATGTACCATGTAAAGATAAACTTTAAAAAGCTCATTCTTCCAAATATAAAATATATTAAGCTTGATAAACTCCTTGGAGGAAGGGCACAGACAATTTATATCTGTGGTTCCAACCATGACTCAAGAGATTTGCATTATTCACACTACTAGTCCTATTGACTTCAGTGATATTATTCAAATGAGCAAGATAAACAGATTTGGCTCTTGTTTTTTCTAGCTTGGTGAAAAATCATCACTATCAGCAAACATTTGAGGATTTTGAACACTGAAGAGATGTGCTGTAACTTCAGTTATATCTGTTCAGCTGATTAATTAAATTAATGGAAATGCACTGATAAAAGGGAAGAATTTATTCTCGATTGTAAAACTGGCCACTCTTTCTTTTTTTTTTTTTTTTTTTTTTTTTTTTTGCACTGCTGCACCTCATTCAAAGAGCTGAATATGTCTGTGAGGAAAAAAGAAAATACTTGAGATAAATTATTTGAGCATAAACTCTGATGCAGCTGAAGAGAAAAACATGGCTGATTTTGTGTGTGAAAATCTGTAATTATTTCAGGCTGACTTTACACCCTTTCTTGAATCTTTAAGAGCAATATTGTAATGGTTATGGTAAGAGTAGGTAGTAGGGAACAGACTGAATATGAGAAAACATATTCAAAGACTGGAGATATTAGTTTTTTAACACTGGCAAAAAAAGCTGGCATTAAGACCTCTAAGTCATTTTAAAATGGATTACAGGAGGTTGTAGGGAGTACTGGTATAGCATAATCAAAATGCACCAGAATAGAGTGGGAACCCAAAAGAGTAGGTCTTTTTCATCTCTAAAATCTCTGATTCTCTGGCATAGTTACATAATTACAATTATGTACAATTACATAATGTATAATTAAAATTATGTATAATTGTAAGTGCATGTGTGTAATTACAGTTATGCATAATTACATAATTATAATAACATTCATGTTTCTGAAGATCTAGCATCAGTTCAACTGCAATGAATTCTGTTTCTTTATAGAGTAGAAGGAAAAAAAGTTGTCATGCAATAGGATGTATATCCAAACTAGCCACAATAAAAGAACAACTTCCACAGTTAAGAAAAACCAGAGTCATACAGAACAATTCTTTTAATATTGAGATATATGAAAAAAGATAAGTGTCATTCATTCAGCCCAAGGTGAAGAGGGACAAAATACTTAGAAACTTCCTTTGGCCATTCCCGTTTGTTTGTTTGTATGGTTGGATGGCTGGGTTTTTTTGATTAATCTACAGACATACATTTTCAGTCTTCAATATATGAAAATATATAGACAGAGACTTATAAAAGATGCCTGTACATAAAGATTAATTTTATTAGCAATGACTCTTTTTGATCAAAATAAAGAAAAAGAAAAAGTAAATATCAAAGATCTTTAGTCAAGTCAAAGCTTTGTATCCAGTATTATTTAACTGGGTGAAGTAATATTTTATTAAAGATTATTATTTTGAAGTTGAACTTCAATAATTTGACTTGAACTTAAATCATTGAATTCTGAAAAGAATATATGATCATCTAAATTTTCAAGTCCAGCTGATTCTCAAATATCTATTTTTTCACCATATTTCTGGACAAATATTCAAAGAAGTTGAAGATTTTTGTTAAAATACATAAAATCCAAAAGCTTTGGAGGGAAAAGAAAAAAACTGTTTCTTGATATGTTTTGATGATATTTTCTTTTCTGGATAAAAGAAGTACTTTTTTTAAGACTTCATCTGAAATTAATTTTTAACTTTAAACAGCTGGAGATAAGCTTAATGGATAAAAATCGAATTTGTAACTGTTGCCTAATGACAGACACCTAGTGTCATTTAAGGCATGCTCTAGGACATCCACCTGATATGGGCGGATATGGCAAAGGACCTAAGAGACATTGCTGCCCTTCTGCATTCACAGCAGAGCAACACTAATGTTTTCTGGAACTGTGTGAGACTTTCACAACCATCAGCAGGAAGTACCAAATCTCAGTATGCATCCAAGTGTAATTAAACTCTCATCCGAAATACAATCCCTGCAATAGTTTTGTATACTTTCTATGTCACCTACATTATTGAATTAACACAGAGAGGTTACTTACATTGGCAGATTTTGTAGGTTATTTTTTGTTTTTGTTTTTTCGTTCGGTTGGTTGGTTGGTTCATTTTTTTTAACTTTGAAAAAATACTTTAGAATTTACCATGGCATGCCAGATTTTTTTTTAATAAATGTTCATAGTTTTCATTGAAGAATAATACTTAACACTCTCATGCAGTCTTTTGACTTTTTCCACTCTGAGAAGATATTCAAAGAAAAAAAACAAAAAACAAAACAAAAACCAAATTAAAACTTTACAAATAACATTTCACGTGGTACCATAATACAGTCTATAATCTAGTGCAGCTACTTCAGTGTTATAATGCCATTTTGTTCTATGTTTTCTTCCTTTCCATTAACTTGCTCTGAGCAGCCTTTGAAAAATAGACACGACTTCACTTGTGTTACAAATTAGTGCCACAGAATTTATAATATATTTTCTCTTTTCATCTATGGAATAAGCAAAAGTCATAACTCCCTTACCAAGAATATACACACATATTAAGATTATGATATATGAACAAGAATAAGAACATCTCTTCTTTTTATTTTGATCTAATATCTGGCTTTATGGGTGTACTGATTTTAGACAAGAAGAGGTGAAAAGAGACTAGAAATTATTACCAAATTTCAAACCCTTCATTTTAATTACCATAATTACTTATAACGGTGTGTTTAGGACTCATGTTAACCCATTCTGTAACAAATAAAACAAAACACATACATGTTTCCATGTTCACACTTAGAAAGGTGAATCCCACACTCTCATACATACATACATTTACAACTAATATGTTTAATAAAGACTTCCTTATGTATTGTTCCCTGAATAGCTCCATGACTCTATAGTGTACAAAGCAGACTGCTATCCCATTCTGCCACTTTAGTAACATCTGTTCTTCAACTTACATCTCAGAAGAAATGATGGGATTTATCTGAACCAATGTTGAACTAGCTACACAGATCAGGTTATCATAGGTTGTTAATAAAAATGAAGATATAGCATTTATAGGACAGTTTTCCTTATGCTAAAGGAGATACCCAAAATTTCTTAGATGAAACAAACATCTTCCTCTCCACTGAATATTAACAATGTATGAAAACTTAGATGTAGCTGTCTAGAGTAAGTTGGGCCTCTGCCCCCACCCCTTAACAGTTACAGTAGAGATCCTGGTAGTATTTCTCTCTTTAATGTATTACAAAGTTATCTTACTAGCAAAGTCTGCCCAAGGCAAAGAAGGATTTCTGGGAGACATCTAGTATTAGAAGATTAGAAGGTGTCCCTGCCTGTGGCACGGGTTTGGAACTAGATGAACTCTAAGGTCCCTTCGAACTCTAACCATTCTGCGATTCTAAGACCATTCCTTCTTCAGAATTTGTGTGTACAATGAGGACAAAACTAAATTATATGAGCTGGCTTACTTCTATACACTGAAGGTCTATACTTTTAGGGATTGATAGCCAATTCCAGACTGACTCAGACATTTAGCCAACAGTTAACAATGTGGACAATCAGAGAGCCACTGCATCAACTCACTCCTCAACACCTTTAGCAGGATTTTGTACATAAAATGTAAAAAAAGAAAATAGTATACTCAGCAGATGACAATCTTCTCTCAGAAAATAGGACGGGTCCAGAAATAAAATAAATAAAAGATATAAAGCTTAATTAATCTTCCAAAGAAGCAACAGGTGTGACTAACACACACACACACATTAATTGAACTAAAGTTGCTGCAATAAATTAGTTAATAGAATTAATTTTCAATTTCTGAGGTTAAAAAGAAAATAAATTTCTTTTTTATTTTTAGCTTTTTTTTACTTTCTTTTTTTAAATATTTATTTATTTATTTATTTATTTAATTCTGGATAAGATTGAATTAAAGCTTTGATTACACTATTTATAAATTCTCATTAAGACATCAGTTAATATTCCGGGACATGATTAGAAAGATATCTAAGAATTAAACTAGCGGAGTTTAAAAATTAATTTGATTTGAAATAAAATTTAAAGGTCTCAGAATATTGCTGAGTTAGGTTTGTGGACAGATAAGTTCTTCCATTTGCACTTCTGGAAGCAGGAGGTGTTTCACCACCAGTCCTCCAAAAGCAACAATCACCTCTGACATTTTGGCAGTGGTATGCACAAAATTCTGTGTCACCAAAGACAAACTAGGCAGTAATTGGGCAGAAAATCACTAGGAGTGACCAAATGGCTATGCATATGCTGGAGATATGAAAAACAAGGATTACTTCTTCTACTGAGGGAGGTGATTGGTTGTTTAATATATTACATACCATCTGGGAGAGTAACAAGCAGCAGTTTCTTCCCTCCCATCTCTTCATGAACAGAAGAGCAGCACACCCTGCTCTCTGGCACACTCCCTTGCTTATAGTTGTACATATCCCTCCTTTCCTCCCTCTCTCCTTTTAGAATAGAAACAGCAATTTTACACTATGTGTGCCGTTGCCCTCTTATTTCAAGCCACAAAATTTGATTGCAAAAACAGTACCAGCAAACTTTAAACTAAGTCTTATGATAGGAGTTCTTTCTAATCTTCTTCAGTCAACATGAGTAATACTATCTTCAGAGGTTCAAATGGGAGTTCTTTTTGAACTTGGCTAACTTTAACAGGTTAGAAACTGTTTAAATGAGCAACTCTATCAGCAGTATTCGTTGTGGGAATTTTTCAGTAAATGTGGTATGTTGACCTTGGCTGGCTACCAGATGCCCACCAAGCTGCTCTATCACTCCCCCTACTCAGCTGGACAGGGGAGAGAAAATATGACGAAAGTCTCATGGGTTGAGATAAGGACAGGGCAGGGAGATAACTCAGCAATTACAGTCATGGACAAAAGAGACTCCACTCAGGGAAATTAACTTGATTAATTGCGAATCTAAAGTCAGAGTAGGATAATGATAAATAAACCCAAATCTTAAAACATCATCCCCCCATCCCTCCCTTCTTCCCAGGCTCAACTTCACTCCAATTTCACTACCTCCTCCCCCTGAGCAGCACAGGGGAACAGGGGATAGGAGCTGTGGTCAGTTCATCACACATTGTTACTGCCACTCCTTTCTCCTCACACTCTTCCCCTGCTCCAGCATGGGGTCCCACCCATGGGAGACAGTCCCCCATGAACTTCTGCAACATGGGTCCTTTCCATGGGCTGTAGTTCTTCATTAACTGCTCCAGCATGGATCCTTTCCATGGGGTGCAGTCCTTCAGGAACAGACTGCTCCAGTGTGGGTCCCCTGCAGGGTCACAAGTCCTGCCAGCAAACCTTCTCTAGGGTGGGATTCTCTCCACGGGGTCACAGGCCCTGCCAGAAGTCTCACTCCAGCATGGGCTTCCCATAGGGTCACAGCCTCCTTTGGGCACATCCACCTGCTCTGGCATGGAGCCCTCCATGGGCTGTAGGGCGACAACCTGCTTCACTGCAGTCTTCACCATGGGCTGTAGGGGAATCTCTGCTTCAGCACCTGGAGCACTTCCTCTCCCTCCATCTTCACTGACCTTGGTGTCTGCAGGGATGTTTCTCTCACATATTCTTACTCCTCTCTTCCGACTGCTGTTGTGCAGCAGTTTTTACCCCTTCTTAAACAGAAGCACTATGACTGTTGCTGATTTACTCAGCTTTGGCAACAGCAGGTCTGTCTTGGAGCTGGCTGGCACCGACTTTATTGGACATGGGGGCAGCTTCCAGCATCTTCTCACAGAAGCCACCCCTGCAGCTCCCCCTGCTACCAAAACCTTGCCATGTAAACCCAATGCAGTAAAGAAAAGGAAAGAATAGCACTTTCCCACTACAATTTTTCTAATGTAAAAGGCTGATTCCCTCTTGATCATATCTGAATTGGTCTTTTATGTTGTCCCCCTGTTAACAGTAGCTTTTCAAAGCTGATCCTGAATACCCAGTGGCACAAGTCCAATGAATACAAGCCGCAGTTCTTTTTTATGTAATGTTTCATTAATTTTGCATGTTGAGCATCATGTATGTCAAATGCTTATAAACTGGCTAATTACATTATCCATATGCTAAGAACACACTCAGATGCCAATCACTAACAGTATTTTTTTAGTAAATCCCTGTTATCTGTCTCAGGTTGTCAGTTTGGACTTTTTTTGTTTTCTTTCTAAAATATCAGAGCTGTCCTGTGTAGGCTTTGTTAGTTTTGATTGACTCTTATTTAGTCTATTATTTAGCTACTTGTTAGTCATAGACACATGTATGTTTTTTTCATCAGTTATCTGATTTGGGAAAATAATTCTTTTTTTTTAGCCTGTGTTTTTGAGGTCAGGGTAGGATGAAAGTAAGATTACCTTCTGGCTCAGCTGGATTCAAAACTAAATGTGTTCATTCAGGATGCAGCAGAGTTATAGTTAAAAAGTTTGCAAATAGTTGCAAGGGTAAAAGGTTCTCATAGCCTTGTGATTTCATCAGATCAGTATGAAGAGTAATGAAATTTAAACAAGAGCAGAATACATGCAGTGATACAGAACCTCAGACTCTTTCTCACAGGTACTCTCAGTGCAGTGAAACTGAGGAAAGTGCAAAGAAAACTAAAAGTTAATACTGTAGCAGAAAATAAAAGAGGAAATGAAAAATGGAAGAGTTGGGAAAAATGGAAAGAAGAATGCTTGTATCCTAGGGCTGAGTTACAATGGATAAGTGAATGTAATGGTTTTATTTATTTATTTATTTATTATTATATATGGTATTTATTTATTTATCCTGTCATTTTTTTCCCCTAGCCACTCAGGCAGATCAAAACAACAAGTATATAATAGGATTTAAATGCTATCACTTTGAAATCAGGCAGAAAAAAATAAGACAAAAAGAAAAGGCAGACAGTTTTAGGTTCGGCTTTGGAATTCTTTTGAGAGGACAAGGACTTTTTATTCTGACCTAAGAACACCATCAAAACCAAATAAGGCTAGTATTTTTCCCTCTACCTCACAGCTGCCAGCTTGTACCCAAATACTCTGTAAAAGCATCTGGCAACCTTATATCCACTTTAGACCTCTTATTCAACTTTTTTCCTTCCAGCTTCATCCTAAAATGAGAAATCAATATTTTAATAGGGATTTCAAAATATTAAAAAATGCCAAATTACAAATACTTCTTTTAATTCTTACTACAATTATTATTGCAATAGCATCAAAAGATATTAAAGAATTCCTGTGCTTATGTATTTTTTCTAACCAGTTATGTTGTGGTGGATTGACCTTGGCCAGCTGCCAGATGCCCACCCAGCTGCTCTCTCACTCCCTCTCCTCAACAGGACAGGGAAGAAAATAAGATGAAAATGTGGGCTGCGATGAACACAGGGACTTCACTTACCAATTGGTATCACTGGTAAAAAAGACACAATTTGAGGAAAAATAATTTAATTAATGTCCAATTAAAAGTAAAGTTGGATGGTAAGAAACAAAGACAAAACCAAAACAATCTTATTTCCATCCATCTTCTCCCCAACTTCATTATTTCATCTCTGATGCTTTTACCTCCTCCCCATTCTGGAGCATTTCCTATCCTTCCTTCTTCTCTCACCTTGGCGACTGCAGGGCTGTCACTCACACTTGGTTTTTTGTTACTCCTCACACACCGTTGGGCAGAATTTTGCCCTTTCTTAAATACGTTTTCCCGAAGGTGCCACTGTCTTGGCCAAGGAGCTCAGGTGTGCCCTCCAGTGGGTCCACTGTAGCTGCCTTGTACTGGCTGTGTCCAGCACGGGCAGCCCCGGCCTCTCCTCACAGAGGCCACCGCTGCAACCCCCCTGCTACCAAAACCTTGCCACATAAACCCAGTACATATATGTACTGTATCATTTCGTGATATCCTCCGTATATAACAGATGATGTGATTAAAACCCTGGAAGATGAAGACAATAGAGAATTTCTTAAACATACAAACATGGTAGAGTAATGGAATCATCAGCAATTGATTTGCTTTCTATTAAAGTACCTTTATTTTCTATTCAGAACACAGACAAAACTATTTCTGGGGAATATAAGGGGAAGATAAACACGTTGTCTCTTCATAATGTTTACTGAAAAGCACCTAAATATCACTAATAAAAGGCTAATAAACTATATAACATAGAAACAAGTATCAATTTGCTCAGTCTTACAAATTCAACTTAGCTTGGAGATCTTTTAGCATGAATTGAAGGGTCTAGGCCGATTGTTCCCAATGTTTTTGTAGCTGTCTGTAACTTAAAAATTAGAGAGACTTGGAGTCCTGCTCTACATCACTCCTACTTAAATTAAAGACATTATCTGAGAATTTAGGGATGATGTTAGGAAAACCAAAGCTCAGCTGAAGTTGAGATTTGCAAGGGATATCAAGGGTAACAAGAATAACTTTTACCACTATGTTAATATTAAAAAGCTGAACAAAGAAAAATGTAGGATCATTGCGGAATAGGGTGGGTGAATTTAGTGACAGTGGACAAAGTAAGGCTGAGGTATTCAATATCTTCTTTGAGTCAAAGAAGTCAAGCCTTCACCAAGAAGATTTCCCAGGCCTCTGTGATTAGTTGAAGGGTTGAAGGAGAAGGAAAACAACCAGCAGGAGATAGGGATCAAGTCAGGGGTTAATTGAGACAACTAGACCTGTACAATTCCCTAACACCCAATGGGATGCATCAAAGAATGCTGAGAGACCTGTCAGAATTCCTTGTGAAACAGCTTTCTACCATCTTTCAAAGGTGTTGAATACTAGAGGAGGTCTCAGACAACAGAGGCATTGACAATAGTAGAATTAACCACCTAATTGGCATTCCCAGGACAGCACTGAATAATATTAATAGTTCTTACGCAACATTTTTCATCTGAAGATCTGAAAGTGCTTTATAGTGGACTGGACAAAGCCCTGAGCTTCCTGGTCTCACCTCAGAGCTGACCATGCTTTGAGCAGAAGGTTGGACTAGAAACCTCCTGAGGTCCTTTCCCACCAGAATGAATCTGTCAGCCTATGATCTTTGAAGATATAGAGTGGACAGTTTTCATTATTTTGGAACTACTCATTTTTTTAAATTCTGCTGTGCACTTAAAGCTCAGGTTTCAATTAGGAATACGGTACCATCACAGGTAATTTAGGGTAACTAGTTTGGCCAGAGTTGGTGGAGAAAAAAGTATAACCAAAGCAAGATGGTTTGATGAGCATTATTAATTATTTGTGACATCCTGAATGGCATTAAAACCAACATAAGAATGGGAATTTGTAAGCGGAAAATAAGGTAGCAATGTAGAATTTGATTCTCTTTAGTTGTTCAGTTCACTTAAATTACTTATAAAATTGGAACAGAACTAGAGATGTCCTGTATGGTTTGAACACATTTCCTTCTCTCCGCATTAGATTCCTCATCTGTAAAGCTGGATAAATTGCATTCTTTTTTCAGAGTTATTTTAGATGTATTGTAAAAAGTTCATTAGAAGGCTAGACTATTTTGTATAATGATATTTTGTTTCAAAATACTTTTTTTCCAGAAATATGCATAGCCAAGAAAGCATTACAGCAACTAAAGAGATTAGTTAACTTACAAGGAGCACTTACCACACAGTTCAGAGGGATGTGATTATTTGGGACATTTATACACTTTGAAGTGCCTTTGCAGAGGATGGAGAATCCTCTGTAGTAAAGGGAAGTATTCCGCACAGAAGTAAAAGCAAAAGACTAAAAGATTTTATTTTTCTTCACAGATAGTCAGATAAACGCTGATTGTTCAAGTGCAACTGGGTCGAAGTTACTATTTGGATAGATTTGAACTTCAGATACACACAAGTCAAATGTCTATGCTCCCACTATGATCATTGTTGAGATACTAAGTTGCCCTACATTATACTCCTGAATCTGGTTAGCTGTGGCAGGAGTCTGTTCCTTAAACGCAGTTTCCTAAGGCCATTTTAGATGTCCTAGTTTACTCCATCTGGCTTCTAACTGCTGCTCTGGAATATCATAGGTAAACTGGGTCCTCTGCCATATCTGCCAGCTCCATGTGAATGCATTGAATAAACTAAGGTGTCTCAAAAAATAAAATTCAGCCTCTGAACTTAGGCAACCAAATCACACATTTGAACGTACCTACTCACTCTATACAGAATCTACTGGTTTCAATGGAAATTTAACCTAATTAATGTGTTGGCGACTGGAACAAGAAATGAATCACCTGTGACAGATGAACACGTACAAGTAGTTGACATACTTGAATTCTGGTCAAAACTCCACTATAGCTTGCTGTAAAGCCTCTATTTTTGTTTCTTTTTTCTTTTTGAAGAAGATAGCGAGACTTACCTTCCACTATAAAGGACTTCCAGGTCTTCAGATGAAAAATGTTGCATAAGAACTGCCAATATTATTCAGTGCTGCCCTAGGGTTACCAGTTAAGTGACTAATTCTACTATTACCAATAGTGTTGCCAGTTATAGTCACTGCTGAAGTTTTGATATGAGGGCCTTTATTTTTTTTTTTTTTTAATTGAAAGTACTCATTAAATGGTTTCTGGGTGTAAATAAAAGTTGTTCCAAAGTGATAAAGTCTCTCAGCTATATGAATAAGACTATTAGAAATAGTTTTTCATTACAGTCTGAAAATCAACATGTCTGTTTATTAGAAGCTTCAGTATCGTAACATAGCATAGTAACGATGATAAAATGCAAGTGTGATCTATTCCCTTTCCCTAGAAGAATGAAAATACTCAGTTACTGAAAGAACAATGTAGGCTTTCTTTTTATCAACTGTTTCAAAGGAAATGCTTCAACAGTTCAGGTTACAATGCTTATGCTCTGTTTTCCATACCTTTGGGTCTACAAGTTTACCCAAATCAGGCAACGCTTTCTTCAAAACATTATGAAATCAACCATCAGGGCTTCCATGAAACTGTCAGCATTCTGTTCGTTTCTTAGCTATACAAGTCCCTATTTTATTTCTTCTGTCTCAAGTTGGGGATATTTATACTGAGCAGTCTGAAGCAGCATGAGAACTGAAAAAGAAACGTACATTTTGATACTTCAGAATATAAGCATGCCTATGAAAACACACACACACACACACACAGATATTTTCTAAAAATGATTGTAACTTTTTGCTCCTAACTGAACAAATTAGGTATTTGAGATTAAGAATTGAAGAAAAAAATATACTATTAAATAAGTTTTGTTTACAGTAGAGAATCAGCATACAACTCATAAGGTTATTGTATACAACTGGGGTATTTTTTTATTTCTATTCATAAACATGTTTCATGGAAGAAGCCAAATTATCATTTTACTGTCATTCAATCCACCCTTCTATACATATAAGCTAATGACAATTTGTGTGCTGTTCCAAAAAATCTGGTAATGTACTCTGAATGTGTTGCAAAATACATCAGAAATAAAGGCCAAATTATTTTACGTGCCCCTTTGTTGCTGTGTTTATTCTGATAATGAGATAGGTGGGTTGTGTGAGTTGAAAGATGTCAAATCTATTCCTCTGCATGTTTTGCAAACTAAGAAGCAAAAATTAAAGTGAGAATTCAGATATAAAGTCTGAATTATGGCAGATATGTTATGAACAAAAAATGCCCTTACCCATGTAAAATTGTTGCTTTTTTTTCTTATATTGCTCATTCATTTAAAAATGAAACACAAATAATATCTCATCATGCTCTTAATATACCTCACAGAGTCTCATTTCTTACACTTTCTGCCCTTTTTCTTTTGTCCTTATAACTTATCTGTTCCTTATTTAATTTTAGCCTTTTAGCATACATTTCAAGGATGTTTTTTCTTTTTTCTTCTCTATCTTCAAATGCTTGAAGCTTTTTTAAGGTAAATCCTCTTAGCTCAGCATTGTTATGGTAGTGGAAGGCATGACAAGTCTTTAATTACCACTGTCTCCATCGTATCTTTTACATATGTTTTTAATTTCTCAGGCATTTCCCTTTTAATTCCATTTAGCTATTCTATTATTGCTGCTAATTTTACTCATTTGAGAAGCCATTAAGAAATACTAGGTTAATTAAATAGGATGAATTTCAGTGGTAAAGAAGATTTATTTTTTCATTGTGAAGGAAGAAGAAAAGAGGAAGATTAAAAAAAATAATCTGTGTATTTGTAACAAATCATTGAAGAAAAAGTACTGAATATATATTTCTGAGGATTATTGTTTCCTAGTGCACAGAATAGTGGGCTGGTACTGATAGACAAAACTTTCTATTTGTATGCTGGATTATCCTGGGCAAATTACCTCAGTTTACTATATGTCTTTCTCCTAGTCTGTTAAATAGAAATCTTTTCAATGGCAAAATTTTAGTTGCATTTAGCTAAATGTTGTTAGTTTTTCACAATGGAATTTAATTTTTAAAGAAACTGCATCCACTTAGATCACACACTCTGAGAGTGTATTTGGATGTTAATAGGTACATAAACCTATTTCTGGACCTGACTACTGGAGGAATTTCAGCTTCAGTAAACAAAAACAGAGCCTTTTTTTTTCAGTACTGAAGTTTAATAAATCTCATAAAGCCTGAGCTTCCCATTACATGACAAAGCAGCCAACAAAATTATTTTTCTCATTGCCTATTTTACACACAGTGACTGGTAACATTACATATAAGAAATACGTATAAATGAAACATTCATTGTTTTACTGGAAAGAGAGAATGGAGTTCTATTAATTATTAAATGGAGTGAAAAGTTAATTGAATTAACATTTTAAGCATGGAACTAAAGTGATCTAAAATTTTGTGTATTGTTCCTTGAAAAAATATCAAAGCAAAATCCACAAATTTTGCACTGTACTAAATGGGTCCACTGCAACCTGCCACCATACACATAAATCTATGTCCAAAGTAATGCAATAGGAAAGTTCTGTGCAACCATAAGGACGTAACAACTAGCAAATCAGTTTCAGAAATCTGTTCTTCCATCTCAGGAAACATGTTTTATGAAGTAAAAGATTTTAGGAAAAAAGAAGGCAAATTGATGCAACTGAATGGTATGCAAAAACAAGTACACTCTAAAGATACTTAAATAAGAAAATCTGTGTATGCTTCTAATCAGGAACGATGGTAGTTGAACACTTTTAACTTCAAGAATTGTATCTAGTTTTGTATCATAAACTTGACAACAAGTACTCATACTAAATATGTTATTAGCAGAGTTTTTACAAGGTTTCCCCTTCAAATTAAATGCAATTTCCTCGAAATCTCCTCTTTATACTGGCTGAAATCCCAGTAGAACTTCAGCAAACATTAGACAAATTTCAGATCAATGCAGAGTCAATTGCTTTGCTTAGAAAACATGGAAAGAACAACTTGCATATATATTTAATAGAAGGGCATGCAGTTAAGTGAAGGGGAAATAGGTAGGTGGAAATACGAGTATGCAAAATCCTCTCCAGAAGAAAAGCTCTTAATAAATTTTTTACTTCTGTTGATTGTGGCATCAGTGACAATACTAGAACAAAATGAAATCATAAAACTCTCTACTTGTGGTGGCTATAAAAACCTTTACAAGCATACGCTTATTTGTTTTAAGAGTCACTAGTGAGATTTCAAAGTCAGGCAGTGAAAAGATCAGGGACAGAAATTTACTTCAGAAACCTTAATTTGATCATCCTTTTTGTATAAATTCTGATACCATCTTTACTTGGATGAACTTTTCCCATTACGCCCATGACATGGACAATGTTCTTTTAATAAGCAGCTCCTCAATTCTTTTGTTTCCCCAATATTCAATGTACAGCTGTCGGCTTTATTTACTTTATGCTAATCTGGAGTGTTCTGAGTTCAAAATTATTGTTTCACATAGTTCCTCTTTACCTTTTATTACAATAGTATTGGAATACTCTGTTAATTAGGCAGCATATATTGTGGCTACAACACTGTGAGAGAGGTATTATTACCCCGATTTTACAAGAGTGAAGACAGACCCAACAGCATTACCTTTAACTGCCTGATTCAACAAACCTATAGAATGATTTTTCAGACTATTTAGTGTGCAGTATTCAATACATTCAAAGTCCATTGACTCAGCACTTTTACCAAGTAGACTATTGCTTTCCATTAGTACCCCATAAAATGAACATTATTAGAAAGTCACAAAAGATTGTTTGCGTTATACTGTCTATATTATAATAAGGAACTAGTTATAAAAAGCCTTAGGTAGCCATATACCATTTAACTGATACCTTAGATGCCTGAATAAAGAACAGAAAAATTCTCATCAGGTATTGCTAATCTGTAAGACAGTCAGGATATTCACTTGAAACAGAACAGCCTAGATACCCTAGCTTTCCTTAGATCGTTTCAGTCAAAACAATCCCATGGTTTTGGGAAGTTTTAGATCTGGTACACATATCCAGTTTATATATCCAATGACACAGTCTGGAGAAGCACTTCCCATGGTACATTACGGTCAAGTTACAGATCATTTAAATTAGCTGGACATACACAAGTCCATGAGACCAGAAGTGATGCATTCGGAGGTGCTAAAATACCTGGCTTATGTCACTGGGAAGTTGCTCTCTATTATCCGTGAATAGTCGTGGTAATTAGGGGGAAAAAAGAAAATGTCAAATCTGACTTCAAGGAGAGACAAAGGAGGATTCAGGGAAGTATGGGCCAGTCAGCCTGACTTCAGCCACTGGGAAAATTATAGAGAAAACTCCTCTTTGAAGCCATTTCCAAGCACATGAAGAAAAAGAAGGTCTTTTTTAGCAGCCAGCATCAGTTTACCGAGGACAAATCTTGCGTGAGCAACCTGATCGTATTCTATGGTGTGTTGACTGGCTGTATGGTTAATAAAAAAACAGAGGATGATGTTTATCCTGATTTTAACATTATGTTTGACATGTTCTCCCATAGCACCCTTATTGCCGGGGCTGAGTGCACTAATAAGATTTGATATCCCTGATCAAGCTCAACCGGGGGTTTCCAACGCACACAGTCTACCCATGAGCACAGGAGCTGTATTTAAGCTTAGTCCTGGACTTTACTTCTCTGGCTGAAGTATATTAGAAGAGCACTGATCTCTAGCATGCCATGTCCATACACCCTGTTGAACTAAACCCAAAGCTGTAGACTGCCTTCTGGCTATAGTAATCACCTGCTTGTTGATCACTGAGCCTGATCTTAACCCTGACCTGTGATAGACTTCCTGGATTGACCTCGGATCTGTCTTTTCACCATAAACTTGCTTAATTATTTGGACTTGGTCTGCTACCCTATCTTGTCTGACAGTCCTTGAACTGTTGATAGAACTTTGTCACCAGACTGGGAGGAGTGAAGAATTCTATAGGACTATACAAACAAATGCAGACAAAAGGGAACAAGGAAGAACAAAGACGGGTTATAGACAGCAAAAGGTATTAAAAACAGCAAGTTGTGTAAAACAGGGCCAGTCAGTATGCTTGTCTGGCTGAGCTTTGCACCTGATTTCCGTGGTTTGTCCTGTCTTATTAAGCCTTTCCTTAAATATCTGTGTAATCTCACTCTATCCTGTGTGTATGTGTGCTGCAAAGATTCAGTACAAACTACTGGATGGACTAGTGTGAGACTACTGGGTACCAGCTACTAGAGTTAGAACGGTGACGGTAGCTGATGGTGTCAGCTACTGGAGCCAGTGGGGGGTCTCTGCATCAGCTACTGGAGTGAGTGGGGGCATCCCACTGGGGTGGGAACAGTGTGCATCCTAAAACCAGCTACTGGAGGGACCAGGGTGAGTGAGGCAAGTGAGGGGCTCAGTGCTCATGGCTGGAGCAGGATCATGGGTCACAAGCCCATGTCCCTGATGCCGGCTGCTGGGAGTGAGTGTCTGTCTTCCCTAAAGCGGGTGTGCAAAATTCAAGCTTGACATGCTGGTGAGCACAGGGGCCTTTGGTCCGGGCTGTGACATCAGGTGGGTGGAGGGTCCATGCTGAAATTCAGTGGCATCCACGAGTCTGGGGTGCCTGTGCGATGAGTGTGTGATTGCTGCATGTTTGCAGTGAGCACTGAGCCAGAGAATTGGGACATGTGGAGTGGGTAAGAGGGCCTGGGATCCAGACAGGAGTGCTGGGCAGCAGAGGAGCCATGATCGTGCTTGGGGAATCCACAAACGTGCGTGTGCTTGTGAACCTGGAGAGTGTGGTGTGTGTGCTGCACTAGTGACCTTATGTCTCTGCCAGCCCAAGAGGAGGAGGGGATGTGGCTGTCTGGACTTCTGTCTGATGTGAGACCTGTATGTGGGTGCTGTTGAAGGTAGTGCCTTGTTGTGGCAGGCTGTGTGACCAGCCATGTCTGTGTCCTCTGTGTGTGTGTCTGGGACACATGCTCAGCTTTGTTACTGGTTTAACCTGTAAAGGGGAATGCAACAGCTTAATCCTTCAGCCTGGGCAGAGACCTTGAGCCCCTTGGACACCAGTCTGGACTCCAGCAGACAGGCATAAGGGGGTCTTGAGCTGGAACTGCTGTAGGTGGTTGCACCTCTCCAAGCTTCCCTTAACACAAAGCAAACCATTATCTAATGGAGAATAGTATATATATGGTCCTAAACTCACTTCACGGGGGTGTACATACAAACGTGCCAAAAGAGAGAGCATCATTTGGAGAACTGGACTAGATGATCTCAACAGGTTCTTCAGTCCCAAACAATGCTGTGATTTGGCAACGAAGGTATCAACACGGCAAAGCTTTTGGTGAAAAGGAGATCTTAACTTTACAATTGAAAGCAACTAACAGTACAGTTGAAATATGAAATTCCAATACAGATCGCCAACCTGATTACTTTAGCTGTTTTTCATATCAGTACCCAGAGCTATGGCATTTATAAAGGATGTTCTTGTATCTGTCGGGTCATTGTTTACATGAATTCATTAATTGTGACTTGTGTCACAAAGTCAGTTCAGGAATGTTGGGCAAAGATCTTCAAATTCAGTAGTGCAGAGGATGCTTTTTAAATTAAAAGGAACAAAAGTGTATGATAATAAGACAACTAGAAGTACACATATGACACTGAAGCTATGCATTTATGGAAGCACTTCAAGCAAGCTTGTAAAAGCTTTTCTGCACTGCCGTAGACCTAAATGTCAAAACTACAGAATGAAAATGTTCATTAATGGAGCTTTGCAGACAGGTGTTTTACCTTTAATGTTAATGCAACAGAGCAAAGCACAGCTACTGTTCATAACAGAATATTTTAAAATTACTGTTCTACTTAACACAAACCAAAGGATTTATATAACTATATTTTGAGTTAATAAAATCATGTGACATCTTCATTTTACTTCCTCATAGAAGTAAAGCACAACAGAGATTCAACAGCTGTTTACTGTCCATTTTATTAAAAAGTTCATAAGCAGTTTGATAATTTTTATTTTGCTGAGTAGGTAACTAGTTCCACGAACAGTAAAAAAACCTTCTGAAATATATTTTTCCACAAATGAGAATATAGTATGTAAGGCAGAAAATGAAATATACAGTAAACTTATCCAAGAAAGATACCATATTGTTTCTGTTTCCTTTTACACCAGAGAAGATAAAGAATTATGGTCTCTAGATATGATAGGTACTCAACTTAGAGAATACAAAATATACACAGCCTTTTGTGTGAAAACTAAAAGCTATACTATTCACGAATATTTGCTAGGACAGATTATCTGTCTCTCTCAAAGGAATTATTCTTTTCTTTTGACCTACTCAGTGTAGAACTGAATAGAAAGGGTAATTCAGAACATGAGTACATTCCTGTATTAGCAGCATTAAAATGTTTTGGGTTTTTTTTTTTTTTGTGGTCACATGAAGTTCAGGAAAGACAAAAAATATTAAATAGTTCAATGGAAATATAAGATACGTCAAGCGGTGGAGCAGGCTGACCAGAGGCATTGTGTAATCTCCATCCTTGGAGGTTTTCAAGACCCAACTCAAAAAAATCTGAACTACCTCATCTGATATTACAGCTGACCCTGTTTTGAGTAGAAGGTCAGACTAGAGACCTAAGATCCCTGAATTACTCAATGACCATATGATCCTATGAAATCTTTACTATGTGGTAAACCCTTCTCCCTCTAAATGCACCAACTTGGCACATAAGCACAATTTTGGAGAGTCTGAAATATGTTTTGAATAGAAATGTGTAAATATAGTCTCCTGTGCATGGAAACTGCCTGTCTCTGAGATGTACACAGCAGTATAAGATAGAACTCAGACAATACAGAAAAGATATTTTTGGGATAGAATCCCTACCTACTATGCATTAGTACAAATCCAGTGGATTCCACCTGTTAACATCAGATTAGTTCACTTGGTTCCACTATACTGCATTTTACTTATTTTATTTCTGTCACAAGAAACTGAAAAAAAAGAATGAGGATCCAGTCAACTTTTCATTTCATAAGAGAGCTCTGGGATCTTTACAGCAATTACTGCTCCAGACACAATGCCATAACAGGGCAGTGGCTTAGAAAGCAATGCAACTCAAGAACTTTGAGTGACTGAACCACTGTAAATGCTTTTTGTTGGTTTGTTTTTCAAGTTTATTCTGCTGGATTGTCACAAAATACCACCACAGACTGAACCTATAAAAAAGTTAAGAGTAATGGAAACTACGAAGAAATATAACATTGCTATCTGAAGCAGATTTGGGTCAGTTTTAGCATAGAGTCAGTGACAGGTAGACTACTTATTCATATCATCTGAAAATAAGACTATTGATTTTCAGTAGGACATTTGGTTGCATATTTTAAATAAGGTATTACATTGTCAACCAGTTGTACTATGATAATTTTTTATGTATGAATCCTCCTGACTTTTAAATAGCTATCTACATACTTTTCTAGAACACATACAGATTAATCCAAGAAGGACTACTTAGAATCTTTATATACATCTCCTCTATATGGCAATAACACAAAGAAAAAGCCTAAGGAAGGCGAGTGTTCAATTTTTCAGTGTGGAAAAACCACAGATTAGTTTAACAAGACCATCCTGTAAAGATGATTCACTGGGAAATTCTCAAACCTTTGTATTTCTCATACGTCACATGACTATCACGTAATGTAACCCATGATATTAAACTGAGGTGTGATATTGAATATATACAGAAACTGTACTGGCTGCCTAGAGATAGTAATGTTCAGTTTGCTTTATTTAATATTTTTCTGGATAGGATTTTTATTAACAGTTAGCAATAGCATTGATAAAATAATGCAATTGCCAAGATAACAGCCAGTTCCTAAAGGTATTATGCCATTTGTGTTGAATCTGAATTTTCATAACCTACTTTTCCTACATTCTCCACCAATTTATTGCATTGAAATTACAACTGAGTTTGTCTTCACCAAGTTTTTTTG